>JARACY010002182.1:0-45861 GCA_029255725.1 Scrobipalpa atriplicella
GAATAGGGGCGCCACTTTCTTTGCTAATAGTTTATACCGGGTGTAAGGGACAACTTCCCCAAACTGATAGGGGAAAACGAAACTTGAATACCTTTTACAAAGAAATCTGTCAGAAAAAAATGAATAGGTTTCGTCTGATTTTTCATGTAGGTATCCCGAGAAAAACCCCAACCTAGGTTAGGTTGTCTTTTGAGGTAACATTTTTGTGCTTTGGGAAAGTTGTTTGGTATCATCAGTAGAACATGTGGTTTAAAGGAACGCAGTACTTTTTTTACACCCTGTATAAAGTCACACCTTTATCCCTTACGGGTAGGCATAGCGTAAAGGGTGGTAAAAAGCGCGTTATCGCCACGCACGCCTGACAAATATTTAGGGGAACTTCAGATTGAAATGTGTAGAGACAGGTGGTCATTTACTGGCACATTCTATGTTTTTCTATCGCTCCCAGCCCAGCATGGAAGAATTTAAAGTTCAACAATCCAAAGTCTACAAACCTTAAAAAAATACTGCCCGTATTATCATATCGTCCCCATTCCCTAAACATGGAGGCACTCATCTCTCAAGAGCAGCCGGGGGTTTATCCCCCCCACCCCCCATCCTATAATAGAGGGGGGTTTCAGTAATGGAGGGAGTTCACCCCCCTATTACCAAGCTGTTAGAGTAATCGGTTACTGAGTCTATTTGGTTTTGGGAGTGGAAAAGAGCGAATGTTTCTGCTACTTTGCTGTAAGTATAATATCTGTCTAGTACTTATCTGAAATATAGGAGGATTTTAAAGTTTTTGAAGTGAAAACTACTTTAGCGGCGTTGTACGTAAGTTTGTTTTGGGATGGGTAAAAATGTTAAACTCGCGACAGTCCAGAGTTCCTGACCTCTGTTCACATACAAATTTTATGCAAACCGAGGTCATAAGAGACCAACTAAAGTGTGATTTTGCGAGTTTCCGAGCGCCTTACAGGCCTCTGACTTGACTCCAATCAACAGAGAAAGATAATTGATGAAATCGAAGTCTTATAAAATGCTATCCGAGTGAGAATTCAGCATCTCTCTCTTCCATGCTACACATTAAAAAAATTGGCTTATCTAAGATAAGGCAAACAGATAAAAAAGACTGCAATGAATCTCTTACTTTTCATCATCTCTTCATTTATCCTAAACCCCGTAAATTTTCCTCTGACGCACATTGGTGGTTTTGCGCGCGCAATTCCACAAGGACGTGATCTGAACAGTTAAAAGTGTCATTACCAGCTGAGTGGTTATGTACAGGATGCTCCATGAAGTCCCTGAAAATGTTTTTTTTTTTTATGTTATGCAGTGGCGTAGCCTATAACATCTGCTACCTTCTACCCCAATAGATCCTAGTGAAATAGCAGAGTGTGTTGCACACCGTGAGACCTAAGGTGGAATGTCTCTGTGCCAGTAATTGCCAGTATTCTTCCATGCTGGACTGGGAACGATAGAAACACATAGAATATGCCAGCTGCATCTCCTCCCGGGCATGCTGTAAAAACCAGCTAAGGGATTCGAGGGTTTAAGTGTATTGCAATTTATAGGCGATGGGCTGACAGCCTGTCACTATAGCAATATACATAATTATCTGTAATAACCCTCAAAACTTGTCAGACGTGGCGGAACGACTTTTTTTTAGGTCGTTTTTGCTCTGCCTACCCCACTAGGGATAAAGGCGTGATTTGCGTGTGTGTGTGTGCCAGTAATTTCACTGGCTCCCTTGTAATGTAATTTTTAACCTACTAGGTCTAGGTAGACCGTTTTTGTTCGCCTTCTTGCGAAAATGTAAATGGATCTTCAGTTCACCTTGAATAAAAAAGGTTACTTTTACAAAGTTCTTTATTCCTATGAACTTAGCCTATGAAAACATTCTGCGGTGACACCGCAGTCCAAAAAACTTCTTTAGCGAGTGAATTTTCGAGTCGAACAACGACCCGATAAACCTTGGTGTCATAGTTTTCAAACCGCCTAGTAGCACAGGTTTCAGTAACGACCACTATCAAAGACATCGACCGGGACCGACAACTTAACGTGCCTCCGAAGCACGGAATCCTATTTCTTTTCGGACAAACAGGTGATTCAGTCTGCAATGTCCCAACCAAACTGGGGAAAACCTCACAAAGTGATAAATTGACAATATCAACTTTGTGTTCCCCCCCTGGGAATCGAACCAGGACCTCCGGATCGTAAGCCCATGGCTCAGACCACTAGACCACGGAGGCAGTTAACAGAATAACCTGAAAAACCAGAATAGATATAGTAGCTATAGAGATTTATGGGTTGCTATTTAGCTTTTTGTGCGAAATAGCTATGTCCGTCCATGACGGCTGTACCTATCAAGAGTGGTTCATGGATTCCACAATAGTTAGTCGAACTAAATAGTGAACATGTTTTTAAATAAAATCCAAAGTATTCCTAAATCATCCTGTACTCACCTATCCGCATAGCACAAATTGCACTCACACATGCACAACTTTGTCAACCAATCAGCCGCCTGCGTCGCCTGTGTGAGTGTGTACTTAGAGTTTACTATGGGAGGGATCAGTTAAGGCACTACCTACTGCAATTAAAGTTTAATGTTGTTATTTTAATGTAATTGTTGGGTGTTTTATTGTATGAGCCCGTTGGGACCGTGGTGGGAGGATAAATGAGGGATTTTCAGTGGAAATTGAGGAAAGTTTCAGGAGTGTGATTACGACATGCTTGTTTGGGATAAATTGGTTGAATGTTTGTTTTTGAAAGGTGTGCATGCAAGATAAATAACTGGATTTTAAGTAAATAAATGACATACACATCGCAGGTAATACCTGTAAGGTATCGTTTTGTTTTCTTACAACATTTGAACATGTCCTCCCACCGATTTTCGGTGATGGCGGCCAATCTCCCAGAGATGGGCCAACTGCGCAGGACTAGTTTTTAGTGCCCAAGTGTTTGCGCTACACACAGGTGCACTCTCTATTCCTTCAATCTCTTATTTTGATGGGACAGATTGACTGACACGACCAGTGAGAAATCAGGCGCAGGACCGACTCATCCGACAGCATGGATCATCTTACTTTTCGGACAATCAGGTGATCAGCCTGCAATGCCCTAACCAAACTAGAAACAACAACACAAAGTTATTGTCCCCCGCCGGGAATCGAACCCGGGACCTCCGGGTCGTGAGCCCATGGCTCAGACCGCTAGACCACGGAGGCAGTTTTGAACATGACACTAAATCCACTTCTTCCGTTTTCCCTTTTCCCTGCCTAGTGGTGGTATAAGTAGTATTTTTGGGGATATTTTTAGCACTCATAAATGCTATTTTATTTCATATAAATATGAAAGAAAGAAAATAATAAATTCGCCTCGGGCCACGACCTCAGGCAGGATTCGAACGTGTGCGCCTCTGGATTGCCGGTCCATTGCACTACCAACTATGCTACCAAAGCTGTGACCAGAGTGACGAAATTAGAGAATTAAATTAGATCCAGAGGCGCAGGTTCGAATCCTGCCTGAGGTCGTGGCCCGAGGCGAATTTATTATTTTCTTTCTTTCATATTTGTATAAGTAGTATGTTTATAAAATAAGTCATTAAGAGTGAAGAGAAAATTCTTCAGGATGAAAAAGTTGTTTTACTATTAGTGTCATGTTCAAAACTGCCTCCGTGGTCTAGCGGTCTGAGCCATGGGCTCACGACCCGGAGGTCCCGGGTTCGATTCCCGGCGGGGGACAATAACTTTGTGTTGTTGTTTCTAGTTTGGTTAGGGCATTGCAGGCTGATCACCTGATTGTCCGAAAAGTAAGATGATCCATGCTGTCGGATGAGTCGGTCCTGCGCCTGATTTCTCACTGGTCGTGTCAGTCAATCTGTCCCATCAAAATAAGAGATTGAAGGAATAGAGAGTGCACCTGTGTGTAGCGCAAACACTTGGGCACTAAAAACTAGTCCTGCGCAGTTGGCCCATCTCTGGGAGATTGGCCGCCATCACCGAAAATCGGTGGGAGGACATGTTCAAATGTTGTAAGAAAACAAAACGATACCTTACAGGTATTACCTGCGATGTGTATGTCATTTATTTACTTAAAATCCAGTTATTTATCTTGCATGCACACCTTTCAAAAACAAACATTCAACCAATTTATCCCAAACAAGCATGTCGTAATCACACTCCTGAAACTTTCCTCAATTTCCACTGAAAATCCCTCATTTATCCTCCCACCACGGTCCCAACGGGCTCATACAATAAAACACCCAACAATTACATTAAAATAACAACATTAAACTTTAATTGCAGTAGGTAGTGCCTTAACTGATCCCTCCCATAGTAAACTCTAAGTACACACTCACACAGGCGACGCAGGCGGCTGATTGGTTGACAAAGTTGTGCATGTGTGAGTGCAATTTGTGCTATGCGGATAGGTGAGTACAGGATGATTTAGGAATACTTTGGATTTTATTTAAAAACATGTTTCACTATTTAGTTCGACTAACTATTGTGGAATCCATGAACCACTCTTGATAGGTACAGCCGTCATGGACGGACATAGCTATTTCGCACAAAAAGCTAAATAGCAACCCATAAATCTCTATAGCTACTATATCTATTCTGGTTTTTCAGGTTATTCTGTTAACTGCCTCCGTGGTCTAGTGGTCTGAGCCATGGGCTTACGATCCGGAGGTCCTGGGTTCGATTCCCAGGGGGGGAACACAAAGTTGATATTTGTCAATTTATCACTTTGTGAGGTTTTCCCCAGTTTGGTTGGGACATTGCAGACTGAATCACCTGTTTGTCCGAAAAGAAATAGGATTCCGTGCTTCGGAGGGCACGTTAAGTTGTCGGTCCCGGTCGATGTCTTTGATAGTGGTCGTTACTGAAACCTGTGCTACTAGGCGGTTTGAAAACTATGACACCAAGGTTTATCGGGTCGTTGTTCGACTCGAAAATTCACTCGCTAAAGAAGTTTTTTGGACTGCGGTGTCACCGCAGAATGTTTTCATAGGCTAAGTTCATAGGAATAAAGAACTTTGTAAAAGTAACCTTTTTTATTCAAGGTGAACTGAAGATCCATTTACATTTTCGCAAGAAGGCGAACAAAAACGGTCTACCTAGACCTAGTAGGTTAAAAATTACATTACAAGGGAGCCAGTGAAATTACTGGCACACACACACACGCAAATCACGCCTTTATCCCTAGTGGGGTAGGCAGAGCAAAAACGACCTAAAAAAAAAGTCGTTCCGCCACGTCTGACAAGTTTTGAGGGTTATTACAGATAATTATGTATATTGCTATAGTGACAGGCTGTCAGCCCATCGCCTATAAATTGCAATACACTTAAACCCTCGAATCCCTTAGCTGGTTTTTACAGCATGCCCGGGAGGAGATGCAGCTGGCATATTCTATGTGTTTCTATCGTTCCCAGTCCAGCATGGAAGAATACTGGCAATTACTGGCACAAGAGACATTCCACCTTAGGTCTCACGGTGTGCAACACACTCTGCTATTTCACTAGGATCTATTGGGGTAGAAGGTAGCAGATGTTATAGGCTACGCCACTGCATAACATAAAAAAAAAAACATTTTCAGGGACTTCATGGAGCATCCTGTACATAACCACTCAGCTGGTAATGACACTTTTAACTGTTCAGATCACGTCCTTGTGGAATTGCGCGCGCAAAACCACCAATGTGCGTCAGAGGAAAATTTACGGGGTTTAGGATAAATGAAGAGATGATGAAAAGTAAGAGATTCATTGCAGTCTTTTTTATCTGTTTGCCTTATCTTAGATAAGCCAATTTTTTTAATGTGTAGCATGGAAGAGAGAGATGCTGAATTCTCACTTCGGATAGCATTTTATAAGACTTCGATTTCATCAATTATCTTTCTCTGTTTGATTGGAGTCAAGTCAGAGGCCTGTAAGGCGCTCGGAAACTCGCAAAATCACACTTTAGTTGGTCTCTTATGACCTCGGTTTGCATAAAATTTGTATGTGAACAGAGGTCAGGAACTCTGGACTGTCGCGAGTTTAACATTTTTTACCCATCCCAAAACAAACTTACGTACAACGCCGCTAAAGTAGTTTTCACTTCAAAAACTTTAAAATCCTCCTATATTTCAGATAAGTACTAGACAGATATTATACTTACAGCAAAGTAGCAGAAACATTCGCTCTTTTCCACTCCCAAAACCAAATAGACTCAGTAACCGATTACTCTAACAGCTTGGTAATAGGGGGGTGAACTCCCTCCATTACTGAAACCCCCCTCTATTATAGGATGGGGGGTGGGGGGGATAAACCCCCCGGCTGCTCTTGAGAGATGAGTGCCTCCATGTTTAGGGAATGGGGACGATATGATAATACGGGCAGTATTTTTTTAAGGTTTGTAGACTTTGGGATTGTTGAACTTTAAATTCTTCCATGCTGGGCTGGGAGCGATAGAAAAACATAGAATGTGCCAGTAAATGACCACCTGTCTCTACACATTTCAATCTGAAGTTCCCCTAAATATTTGTCAGGCGTGCGTGGCGATAACGCGCTTTTTACCACCCTTTACGCTATGCCTACCCCGTAAGGGATAAAGGTGTGACTTTATACAGGGTGTAAAAAAAGTACTGCGTTCCTTTAAACCACATGTTCTACTGATGATACCAAACAACTTTCCCAAAGCACAAAAATGTTACCTCAAAAGACAACCTAACCTAGGTTGGGGTTTTTCTCGGGATACCTACATGAAAAATCAGACGAAACCTATTCATTTTTTTCTGACAGATTTCTTTGTAAAAGGTATTCAAGTTTCGTTTTCCCCTATCAGTTTGGGGGAAGTTGTCCCTTACACCCGGTATAAACTATTAGCAAAGAAAGTGGCGCCCCTATTCTCTACATTTTTCCAGCTGTATCTAAGATTCTTATCCATTTTGATGTCCCCACTAAATTGGTGTGAACGGAGCCCAAATTGGTTTTTGTTTAATCTCTCAATCGGCCATGTTTACGATCGTCTCATGTTTCAGGACAACCGAACTGAAATGGGAGTTGAAACGAATGCCGGCTACCTAGAGGGCGGTGCGATGAAAAAAGGTAGCATTCCTGTTACAACGAATTCCTTATTACACTCCGTTTTTTTAACGTTGCGTTATCGATACCAACCTGTTTTTGCTTTACAACTTTAAAGAAGAAAGAAATTCAACCGCAAAGATATTATGTTTGTAAGTAACAAGGTTATCGGTGCGGTTCCGAGATTTGAACCTCCACTAAATAGTAAAGAAAAATCAGTTTATATTACCGTTTATATGACTTCCAGGTGGAATTTCGAAAAAAACAAAACATGACAGTTTAAGTTAGACCTTCAGCAATACAACAACAAAAAACCGCATTCAATTTAGTGCAGTAGTTTTTACGTAGCACGCGAACAAACATACAGGCAGACAGACAAAAATTCTTAAAAACGGTATTTTTGGCTTCTACAGCATTATTAGAGACCCCTAAATTTATTTTTTCTTAATTATCTCCCATGTACAGACATCGACCTGTTGCAGTTTTATTATATGTATAGATGATAATAAACAAACAAGCAAACATTTCATTTTTTTTCATTAAAATCTAGAAAATGATTGTAACGGGAATAACTCCCGATCGAAAAACATTCGTTGTTGTGTTGTAACATAAACAACGTGAAACCCGACCTCCCAACCGCCGGTTTATTGGTCGAAAGCAATTTTCCAAAAGTTATAAATCCTAAATGGATAGATTCGTCCTCTGTTTGGTTTGTTCCGCTTAGAGACATGTTTTGGGAAGATGCGGTACCTATATACAACATGTAACAGATAGGGTATATGCATCGTGAAATGTGTGAATCTAGCCATGAAACTGAACAACTTTCCCTAAGGAACATAGATCCCATCTATAGCGGTACCCATATTTGGACATGGTAATCGCTATATTCAATCTTAGGCTCGTATTTATAAAGCGATCTCAAGTTTGAGTGCAGTATTGAGTGCGTATTTGACAGGCTGTTTTGTGGTTTGGTTATGACGTACGTTTCTGAACGCACTCTCTAATGTCAGAATTATAGACACCACATAGACACTTTTGTGACAGCTTAACCTATTTGTCTTCTGTGTTATCGATTCGATTTCTGGTTGAAATAGCTAGCCAGAATAATAAGTGTAGATTAGTAGGTAATTGGAGAATACTAGTTGACATAAATACCTACTATAACAAAAGGGACGATACCAAAACAGCAATAAGAAGAAACCACCAATTGAATTGAATACATCGCCGCGGCCATAAACCAGAATGGACTAGAGAAACTAATAAAACCGCGTCTGTGTAACATTCTATTGTAAAATTGGAAAACCAGAGGAAAACAGGATTGGTTAGAGACGGGATGGAATTGAAAATGGTTGTGGAAATTGTTCTTGAAACTAAAAACATTCTATCATTGTCAAGTCCACAAGTGAGTAGCCGAATACGTATTTTATAAATATTTTTATCAATTGGCTACTTTCCAACTAGTCAAATCAGCAACTTTTTATGAAATGTCAAAAACGCTTTTTTGTATGAAAATAGTAAATTATGACGTCACATTTTAGTAAATATTGACTAATCAAATCAATAACTTATATACTTTTAATTCGAAATGAAATCGAAATGTGCATTTTTTTTAAATGATGAATGAAATCCACAATATTTTTAGCCATCAGTTTTAAGTATAAACGTTTTGAATTTTTTAAGCTACCCAGTCAAGTACCCAATTTACGATTTTCTAAGCTTAAGGGTTCTCGTATGATATCAATATATTTCGTCCAATGGTGCATAATATTATTGTCATCCTGTGAGAGTGAGAATGAAAACCATCTATCACAGACAGGATCACAGACACAGATCCCAGATAGAGTTGCAAATCTAAAGCAGAAAGATCGCTATCAAAAACATTCACGAACTAGTTAACAAAACATTTTCGATGTGATACCTATATAGGTACCTATTTAATGTTATGGAATGAGAGAGAAAAAGGGGGACAAAGCTTCCAAATATCCTTATACTGATCTATTCCATTCCATATTGCAATAGACATAAAGTGGAACGGGCGTCAAAGCAAAGGTACCTAATGGATGTTTCTGACCTGACCTGGTTAGGAGTATAAGCAATCCAAATGTGCATCCGATCGGAAATTGCGAAAAGACTGAAGAAGATCTTTAAACAATTAATTTACCCTATGTTAATATAACTGAGGTTATAGCATGCCCTGAAAATGCCTGAAACTGAAACATAAATCGACAAAAAACCCAATCATTGTGTAAAGTGCGATTAAATCTAAAACCATATCAAAACCTGACGAACAAAAGTAGGCAATATTGTTAAAACATGTATAGTAGTCCCATAAAAATCGGTAGCGGAACAAAACAAACAGGGCCTTAACTGAATACGCGTAATATTTCCGAACGAATATCGCTCCCCGCGGATCGATTTCTGAACGACAAGATTTTTTGGCGCGAAACAACAATACAGCGGCCATTTTTGATTGAACCCCCCATAACTGGCTGATAGCTTAGCCAATGATAGTTTTCCTTTTCTAATCGAAAGGTAAAGAAAAGGATAAGCGAAAATACTTTGACAGTTCGTTTCGTACTGAGGAAAATTCTAAAACCAACGTGTCCATATAAAATGGTCGAAAGAAGATTGTTTTCGCAAAATTGGTTCGGTCAAATAGATTGAAATTTGTTTCGATATTCTTTCCTCCTTATTTTATTTGGCCGTTTGAAGAAGTTTACTTGTGTGCTTCGGTGTTACGTTTCCAATATTTGGATAGGAAAGCACTCTTTATTTTGGTTTTCAATGTAATGTAAAATATTCTTAGATAGAGCAACGATTTTTTGTAGGTAATACACAATAAATAAAACGTTAGTAGGTATTCTGATATTATGTTATCCTACTGATAATATTATAAGTTATATTATAATATACCTAACCTTACCTAACCTTTCATTCCACGGAAAAACCGCGTATGGAAAGCTAGTGATTTAATAAATCAAAGAAATGCGATCAAAATAACACATGACACTCCTCAAACAATCTTTAAACTCATCAATTCCAAACCTCTTAGTTACTAAAATAAACCACACATCATCCTCACGGAGTTATCGAGATTATAAATATTTATCTGCTTTTACTAAATGGAGTTCAAGATGGCGGCCAATAAAGCTGTCGGCGCGCGATCGCTTCGCGCCATATCTCTCGCAATATGACAGCTATTAATTTCTGAACGTACTGTTCGACTATTTGCTAAAACATTTCTGAACGAGCGCACTTAGTAGAGGTGTCGATTGATGTAGAGTCGCGGGGAAAAGTGTTTCGATTTATGATGTCAAGGAAATTAGAATACTAATTAGACTACTTAGTGTAGTGATAGAGACAGGTGGAACGACGCTCCGTCATATAAGAAAATCATAATCAAATCTATAACGCTCTTAAACTTACATCTACTTTTTCATCAAAATCTCTAAATAGCAAAACTTTACAAAAAGGTAGAGTCTGAAAACTGAGGACTAACTGCTGCAGCACTGGGAGCCGGCCGTGGCAGTATTAATTAATGTTCATAATTCCATGAAAAATTTAGAAAAAATCTTAAGTCTTGTGTAAAATTTATCATTAACCGTTTGTTTTACCACATGCAATACCAAGTGTGATCAGACAATTTGAAAGTTGATCAGTTTTATTTCTGTTTTTATTTTATTCAGTTTTTTCGGTATACCGCCCCTTTTACATACACATACATACATACATAAAATCACGCCTTTATCCCTTACGGGGTAGGCAGTAAAACACCTAGAACCTTAAAGGTGTAATTGCCACGTCTGACAAATATTGAGGGCAATTTTAGATTGAAATGTGTAAGTATCGTTACACTGTAAACCTCGAATCCCTTTGCTGACTGCTACATCATGCCCGGGAGGAGAAGCAGCTGGCACATTCTATGTTCTATCGCTCCTATTCCAGCATGGAAGAACCGCTCCTTAAACTTTGTTGTCACACTATACCTAAAAAAAATAGAGACTTCACACTTCCGCACACGACTGTCCAATTTCCAAGTAATAAACTAATGCACTTAAATTTAGCCCAAGTAACCAGTTTACAGCATTTTTATAATCATATTTTAGTGCCAGTCCTATTGATTCCCGATACTTTGGTCTGAGTAATGACTTGGTAAACTTTACCGTGAACGTTTGGTCGAATAAATGTTAAGTGCTGCAGATAAATCATTCGGCGTTTTGTGTATTTACTGAACGGTTTGCATAATGGTTGCTGTAATAAATTTGATGGTCACGCTTTATGCATTGTTTGAGGAGTTTTAATTTTAAGGGATTAACATTTATTGTATGTTAATAAAATACAAAGGCAACACTAGATTTAAATGACTGTTTCGGAGGGCACGTTTCGTTTAGCCGTCGGTCCCGAAACTGTCTGATCTGATAGGTTATTAGACGGAACTATCTGATAAGATGGGTTATCATATCAAACAGACCATAGATAAAGCCTATTAGATTAAAAAAGTTCATCGGATTGTGAGTAAACTCATAATGATATTTATTTAAAAATGGGGAAATACCAACTTATGATAAACTTGAAAAGATAGGTAGAGTCTTAAAATATGCTTAAAACTTAAAATCACCTAATTTTTATTATGTCACACACCAGCAGTTTTACTAAGAAATGCACCTCATATTCACACTTTACAGTTAATCCGTAAATATTCATTATCACTGCCCTTTTCGTAACACCCACTTAAACTAAATTTCTAACTAATGTGGTGAAAAATTTTCTTTTACCATTCCCCATCCTTTTTTTCGAGCTTTTTCAAAAATAGAATTCCAGTAAAAACTCGAACATGTTTTGTCCGTAACCATCGTCGATTCTTTTTTTCGAATTTCGTTTCCCGCTTCCTAATTTTTCACTTCCTTTTTCAGCCAGTGTATGGAAACGGCCTGTCATTCTATCAATTATTTTGCTAACTCGTCAAAATGTCAAGTTTAGTAAAAAAAGTTAGATAAAAACATAATGGAGGGAGATTCTTTCAGGGTAAAAGAGGAGTAGATTAATGTTATTGATGGCAAAATGTGAATGAAACCCTGTTAACAAGGTTAGAAATAAACCGAAATTAGAAAGTTTTTAGATATTTCGGTATGCTTTAAATACAGTAGCGTAAATTTGTTTTAAAAATTAGAGAAAATGATTTGTTGAAGTTTGGTTAAGACAATGAAGTATTTTTTATCTAAGTAAGTAATATGTTTCCGTGCTTTGGAAGGCACGTTAAGCAGTCTGTCCCCGGCGCTGCATTTCTGCCCCATGCATGGTTAACCAGGAAAAGGAAAGGATTAATAATTTTTGCGATTACTTACTTACTAAACATAAGCAAATTACCTATTTAAAGCGTTTTGATGAGTGGACTACTTAGTTTGAAAACTTTGAAATATAACTTTTATTATTGACTGAAAAAAATTACCTCCAAAAATGCCAACCGTTTCTTACGGGTGGTCGTTTACAAATCCCTCTAATCCTGGCTGTTAAGCTGACTAATGAGTTTCGTTCGGAAATTATCGCTAACACACATAATTTAACACGGTTATGGCAGTTAACTGATCCATTTGTGTAAAAAATTGGGACTAAGGATTTAAAGGCGAGTAACGGTTTTTGACAAGAGATTAAATTCATTATTTGCTATTTCTATTTTTAGGCTCTCTACGCTCTCGACTTAATATTCTTCTATTGAGAGTATTTTCGAGTCGACGCGATGAACCCTGTCTGGTTCAGAATTTTTAAACATCAGCTGCTAAATAAGCCATCATCCTTCATAAAAGATAGTGACCGGGACGGATGGCTTAACGTGTCCTCAGAAACACAGAAAACTCCCTACGAAAATATTTTACTGGACGGACTGGTGATTGTTGATAAATATTATTCGAAAATGTTGATAACATTAGTAACCAAACCGCTGCATTATATATTAAAGTGTAGTGAACCAAACGGGTGTTTTTCATGGAACTATAGGTGTTTTCGCACTCTTTGTCATGTTTCAGCAAAAAAGGAACGCTACGGAACCACACTGAAAAGTTTTTGATGTAGATTGCAGTAGATTGTTACTACTCACGACATCTATGACATTTTTTATAAACTAAACTGCTTACGAACGCCATCTGTTAGTCTGATTATGTAACTTAAGAAAGGACGCCATCTAGTGGTGCGAACTACTTCTAATAGTACGTGTTCGTATTGATAGATGGCGCTAGACGTACTAAGACACTCCTTTGCACACAGATTCGTATTTGACAACCTGTCATAAATAGTTTTAGTTTTCTCTTTTCTGTATATGTTTTGGTATATTTTTAAAAATTTAAAATAATAATATATCTTTTCAAAAAGTATCTCAGGTGCTTTTAGACCAAATCATATTTTATGATAAACATTTTATTTTCCAAGGTTCCAAAAATATTGCGTGTAATGTAGAAAATCGCCTGTGCTGCCACCATTGCGATTGCGGATATCAGAAATAACTTGTCGAAAATCCACCATTTTCCCTTTGTAACTAACCGGTGTTCAAAACACGTGCGTACGATCAAGTTACATAGAAAACTATTGTGATCGCGATTGAAATCGACAGATAAACATTACTAAAAAGTGCGTCGTGTTTCCTTCGACAGGTGCCGCGTGTTAAAACCACAAAATGAACACCGAGAAACTCAAGAAACTGCAGTCCCAAGTGCGCATTGGCGGAAAGGGCACTCCACGGCGCAAGAAGAAGGTTGTTCACGCCACCGCAGCCACAGACGACAAGAAACTGCAGTCATCGCTGAAAAAGCTGTCAGTGAACACAATTCCTGGCATCGAGGAGGTGAATATGATAAAGGATGACGGTACTGTGATACATTTCAACAACCCAAAAGCGCAGGCCTCGCTAGCGGCGAACACTTTTGCCATTACCGGCCATGGGGAGAACAAGCAGATCGCCGAGATGCTGCCGGGTATCTTGAGCCAGCTGGGCCCTGAGGGTCTGAACCAGCTGAAGAGGTTAGCCTCGAGCGTCGCCGCGCCGAAACCCCTCGAGGAAGACGACGAAGTTCCTAACCTCGTTGGTAACTTCGACGAAGCCTCCAAGCAAGAGGCTAAGGAAGTCCCCTCTGATGAGAAAAAGGAGGAAAAGAAACCAGAGGAGAAGAAACCCGAGGAGAAAAAACCAGAGCCCCAACCAGAAACCAAAGCCGCAGACAAAAAATCTGACTAAGGCTCGACACCACCTTCTAGTTTATAATTTGCTCAGCCGAAGTGATATCGAATGCTAGGGTTTCCAAAGGCATTGATTGTCGCAAAACCTGTTTTTATTTTCTTATTTGAAAAATACAATTTACCTACTGTTTTGTGTTCCTAAATAAATGTATTTTCTAAAGGATAATGTTTTATATTTTTTTTGTGGAGGTTATGTAGTATTGGAACACAATCTTTTTGTTTTCTTTGAAAATCTTTGGAAATCCTCTAAACAGTCAACTTTAAAGCTTTCTCTTCACTTTATTTGTATTCAGCATAATGATTTGCCATCGAGTTCTGATGATAGGCAAGTTAGTGTTGTAGCCTTTTATAGTATTTAGCAACACTAGTGTAAAGAATCTAATACAGATATTACATTATTATTGACAGTCCACCATGAAGTTAAGAATTTATACTATGTATAGTAAAGCAAAGGTGTTTGAGACACCTATATAATATTTTTAAATATAATCATATTTTCTAAAATTGTTGATCCATGTCCGATCGAGCGAGAGTAGCTTTTCTCATTTTAAAAGTTAACAAATAGGTTTAAAACAGATAAAACTTAGTCACAGTTAGCTCTTTAGGTATCAGAGCTATAACATTGTATAATAAAAAAATAAAAATTGCAAAATGTAAAATGATTAGAGTATAAATGTTTTGTTAAAAAACTTTACATTAAAACTTTGGTCTGTATAGTATAGTTTTATTCATTTCTTTTACACACCACACTCATTTCCCAATTAAAATTCTACTACATAAACAACTATGTACTTTAAATTACTAATTAAAAAGTCTGATTGTCTGAGGTAGGTACTGTTCAAGTATGAGGAATTTGAATTCATTACATAAGGTAAAATCATTAAGATAAGGGAAATAATTGATTTCCGAAAACTTCATTCATACTTAAATTTATAAATGAATCATACATGAGTATATAGGTATTACAATGCAATATTCTTATCATCTGCTCATATTTGCTCTGTGTAGGTACTATTATTGGATTTTGTTAGTCTAAAGGCTAATGAACTATAGATAGGCACACCCAAGTAGTATAAAAATAATAGTTTTTGCAGTGGTATAGCAGGTGTAGGTATACAGATAAATCAGTTCCATTTCATCTGCAGTATGTAAACCTAACTAAACCAAGTAAAATAAATAATGATTTTATAAATTTAAAAATACACAAGCAAAGCCGGAAGACAGCCACGTGTCTAAAAAGTTGAAATAAACGTGAATTATGGAACATTGCACAAACGAAACGCAGAAATGTCAACGCCGTGTCGTGTTCAAAAACTCCTACTCAGCTCGGCTCGGGAATAGGTAAGAAGGAATTTGGAATTTTTCGTTAACATACGTGCAATCCCATCCCATGCAAAAATTCACAAAATTTGACAATAAACAGGCATTTAACTATATTAGTTTCGTATTTTATCAATTTATTCGCTTTAAAAGTTTTAAATAAGAATATTTTTTTATCGTAAGTATTGTAGTTACTATCTCGTTTGAACGCACTTGTCAAAAATATCCCCCTATAAGCAAAGATAATATAAATACACTACGTTATACCTATAAGTGACGAGTTTATTTTTATCTCTTGTTTATTAGTCCAATTTCTCGATAATACGCTAAAAAATCACGATGATAGCTCGACCGTGGACGGACGATTTACCAAAATGCAAGAGTACAAGTGTGGCGTCCTTTTTCTCTCGTGTAGGAAGCGGACATTCGAATTCGAATGATGACTATTTGTGTTTCCATTGCCAGACTGAAGATAACTCGTAAGTACCTACCTATTACCTTTGGTTGGTGCCTGGCTTTACTAGTAGTTCCCTGGATCCTCACAGAATCATTATATATCATGCTCTCGCTGGCCACTAGCCATAAATGAATACGAAAGCACCAGCTGTTTTCCATTCTTAGCAAACTGTAACAGCCAGCAGAGGGCCCAAGGGCTTAGGTGTTAAGCTGACAACTGGACACTACATACAAAATAAACATAATTAAACTTCAATTAAAATCCCTTGAAACTCCTTTCAGTGAGACCAGATGGACCTAACTTTTAATTATACTGTCCAGCTCTGATTATATTCCAGCTGTCTATATGGAGTATTTGAGCCACACAATGGTCTGGAGGCAGCCAGGTTTATCATGCAGCGTATGGCAGCGGAAATCCTCTTCCCTCCGCCCTCTGCAAATAACAGTGATGAAGAAATTAGGGACAGGTTGAGGTATGTTTTAGCAGTAGTTTAGAGTTTTGAATAGCTGCAACACTTTTCTTCTTCTTCTGTTGTATTGGTTTTCATGTCAATCCCGATGAACCCTGAAGTCAGAGTTTTTGAACCACCTAATAGCACGGCTAATAGGCTTCTGACATGGTTACTGTAATGACCACTATCAAAGACAGTAACCGTGACCAACGGCTTAACATGCCCTCCGAAGCACGGAATCCTTTTCTTTTCAGACAAGCAGGTGATTCAGCCTGCAATGTCATAACCAAACTAGGGAAAATCCCACAAAGTGATAAATTAACAAATATAAACTTTGCGTTCCCCCCTGCCTGGGAATAGAATTCAGGGCCTCTGGATCGTGAGCCGATGGCTCAGACCACTAGACCACGGAGGGAGTTAGTTACTGCTGAGTGGCGTGCCATGGGAGAGGCCTATGTCCAGCAGTGGACTGATACAGGCTGATGATGATGATGATGATGAACTTAAAACAAATTGATGTTTCTATAGGGATATTATGTTCATTATGAATATTTTCATGGAAATATGTGGGTATAATACTGCAGTTCTAATGTTTTATTTTTCAGAAATGCGTTCACATCAGTAGAGAAAGCTTACATAGAAAACTATGACTGTATGATCGCTGAGAGAACTAGCCTGCAGTACCAACTTCACACCTTCAACCAAACACAGGTTGGTCATTTTAAAATTAAATAGAAGTTTTATGACCTGGTTCTTCTTCTTCATGTCTAAATGATGATGATTGTTTCTCTCTTATGCTTGGGTTAGGGTGTCCACTTTGTCAATAGTACAGTACATACATATATAAAATCACGCCTTTATCCCTAATGGGGTAGGCAGAGCAAAAACAACCCCAACAAAGGTCGTTCCGCCACGTCTTTTATTTTTATAGATAGATAGTACAGTAACTAAACACTAATTCATATTTTCCTTATTCAAAATTACAGAACCAACAAAGCTATGACAGCATACTAAACCGGCTCAAAGAGATTGATCAGCACTTATCCGGGGGCGCCACCGTCGTCATAGCTCTAGTTCTGAACAGCAAACTGTTTGTAGCTAACGTTGGTAGGTATAATTTTTTTATTAGTCACTTACTTTATTTTTCGTAATAAAAAAAACGATGCCAGGTCCCCGTTCAGTGGATTAAGCTGGGAGTTGATTGTAATGGTTACCTTTTAAATATGCAGATTTTGTGGCTAGATTTTGACTTTGAATTTTTTTTTTCAATATTCCCTTGTGCCCGGGAATTCCCTCCCTGGGAATATTCCCGCCTTGGGGAAATTTCCAGGGAACGGCACATTGCTAGATAAAACGTATAAACGTATAACGTATAGAAGAACGCCTGCGAAAGAATAAATAGCAAATTGACTTTAGAACCGATTGATATGAAACTATTGGCAGGCGCTTATTTATTATAATATTGATTAAAACAATTAAAACTGCTATATGCCGCAATAATTGTATTATAGGTGAAACCCGTGCCTTGCTGTGCAGGACGGACGACAATTCAGTGTTGAGGGTAGTTCAGTTGACGGTGGATCACAGTTTGAACAATGAAGATGAGTTGTTGAGACTCTCGCAGCTGGGCTTGGACGTCAATAAATTGAGGAATGGTAAGTTTAAGAATGTTGGCATGGCACTCACAATGAATATTTTATATTTCAAAAAAAAAACATGAAAATACACTGTACCTTTTTGTGTGTACCTGTAACACATTGACATTTACGCGGTGTGTACCTACTTTCTTGAATTTTTCTTGGGCGATACTAATACCATTTTGATCGTGCGATAGTTTACTTAGAGCTTCACGGCAAATAGTCGTCGTTTCCAATCTCGTTGGTTGCTATATTTTCTTGTTTTCCTTATTTGTTATTTTAATGCTTAAAAAAAGCCTCTGAAAATTACTTAATTTATTTTCAGCGCAATATCTAGGCAACCAGACCGGCACCCGTTGTCTGGGTAACTACCTAGTGAAGGGTCTTTGGAAGGCCTTCCCTACATTAAGCTCTGCGCATACGGAACCCGTTGTTGCTGTTTCTGAGATACATGGACCTATAGCGCTGGATCATTATAGCAGGTGAGAAGAAACTGTGCTTCAGAGGGCACATTTAGTTGTGGTAAATATTAGGCGGCTTAAAAACTCGGAAACCATGGTTCCACTCCCACTGGATAAAATATGGTCTAAAAAGTGGTTTGCTCTGACATCAGGGTTCATCGGTTTGACTATTAAAAAAAAGAGTGGTCTAAACGGTGGTTCTGATTCTGAATACAGGGGCTCATCATCGGGTCGTATTCGTATGTTGAATCGAAAACCCACTTGATAGAAAAAGCCGTCTATAGGTGGTTTAAAAACTCCGACACCGGGGTTCATGGGGTCATTTGTTGGCTCACAAAATCACATTTTAAGCAGTACAGGTTTCAACATTGGGGATAAATACGCAAAGCTAATTGCAGATGGCGCTACTGTTGAGTGTTCCAAAAGAGACCAATGAGAAGACACAAAACTGACATTGATATTGATACTGACCAATCACAGGAAAAAGGAACACTCAACAGTGGCGCTATTTAGTTCTCACTTTTTAACCCCATTAGTTAACAGCAGTTTTATTTAATTTCAGATTCCTAGTATTAGTGAGTGCGGGAGTTTACAAACGCATACAAGAAGCAAGGAGCAGCAGCGAACAAACTAACAAACAGTTAGCCCAAATCATAGTAGAAAACTTCAGAAAAACCGAAGACTTCAATACGGTCAGTCAAACGGTCCTCGAAGAAATCGAAGATGAATTCATTACCTACTGTTACAAAAATAACTTGACACCAAAACCTAATACCCATATGAGCTTATTGATAAGAAATTTCAACTTTCCGTTGCCAAATGTGAAACCAGAAGAAACCATTGTAGATAGCAACCCAGTACCAAAAAATTCTTCGGTAAGATTCAACCCAATCGTTCAATCTAAATCTCATACTTTACTGAATGAAATCGATTCGGAGCTGTCTTCAACAAATGAAGAAACTAATAATTCTCATGTCGATACGAATAGATCAAATGAATCTTCAGATATATATCCGGTTGGTAAACCGTATGACAAGGATAAGAGAATCAAAGGTTATGTCGATTTTTCTTGCTATTTCGATAATGTTTCTAAAGCTAGGAAGAATGGCACGTTGCCTAGTTTTATAAAATGATCTGTGGATTAAAAACAGTTTCATTATTGTTTTAGTTTAATTAATTAGGGAAATCATTCATTTTTAGGGATGCAGTATTGTATTTTAGGCGATGGGCTGACAACCTGTCACTATAGCAATATACAGATCCATCTTTCTAGAATCTAGATGAATAACCCTCAAAATTTGTCAGACGTGGCGGAACAACCTTTGTGTAGGTCGTTTACGCTCTGCCTACCCCACAAGGGATAAAGGCGTGATTATATGTATGTATTCATTTTTGTATTTTGTTTAAAGTTTTACTTTTACTATGGGAAAACGAGATTATTCTTTAAAATCGGTACACCTAGCAGAATACTTAACATTTAAAAAAAAAACATTTTAAAATCTCATAAATATCGTCATTTTTATAAAGTACTGGAAAAAAATGAGATAGTATTATTACGTTGGTTTACTTACGACATCAAGTGCACTTATTTAAAAGTCTAACTATTAGGCCTATATCGCTTGCAACAGTCTTGCCTTTGATAGAATAAATAATGAATTAACTAAATATGTAAAACTGATAACCAATTTGGTTTTAGATCTGGCCTCTCTATGGAAAGTGCAACTATGCCAGTAGGGAAACTCCTATTTATGCATGCTTTCTAGATCTTTCTAAAGCTTTTGATTTAATGCAATATGACTTGTTATGAAACAAATTGAATAAGTGTGGTGTTCCCGGTGAGATCACCAGAATACTCGAGTATTGGTACTCAAGTCAAGACTAATGTGGTAAGATGGGACAGTAGTGTGTCAGATGAATATGGATTGTTGTGCGAGGTGAGACAGGGTGGTTTGGCCTCACCGACTCTATTTACATACATACATAAAATCACGCCTGTATCAATCAAACTTCTAATAATAATTTTAATTGTAAACTATGAATGTTATGTAATGTATGGGGTATGTACCCTGAAATAAAGAAATTTAATTTAATTTGATTTTTATTTATTTATTGTAAATAAAAATCTTATTTAGAAAAAACTCTTTTATTTAACCTAAACTGTAGTACACATAGATAAACATTACTTCCATCAATCGGCCTGGTATATCAGCCTTGGCCTCAACCTTTTACACTGTTAACGAATATATACCGGGTGTAAGGGACAGCGTCCCGCAATCTGATAGGGGTTGCTCAGTCAACGATACTGAACAACTAACTACTGAAATGAAAAAAAAAATTGCTTTTCCATACAAATTGTCTGATCGACGTGGTCATTTTGTATGAAAAAGCTAAATTTTTTTCATTTCCTAAAAAAATTTCTAGTGATAGTTGTTCAGTTTCGTTGACTGAGCAACCCCTATTAGTTTGCGGGACGCTGTCCCTTACACCCGGTATTTGAATTGAAACCAAGCAAATTTTAATACTTTACAGATTTTAATTATAGTTTCTGTAAACAGTGAAAAAGAGCTATAAGCAGTTGTTTTTTTTAATAAAACATGTTTAACATCGGATTATATGCACTATCAAAATGCCAAAATATGCACTAAAAAAGGGCGTAATATTCACTAAAATGGGCCAAATATGCACTAAAAAAAGGGCGAAATATGCACTAAAATGGGAGAAATATGCACTATAATAATGGTATTTATTACTACAATTCCCGTTATTATTGGCAATATTTTTACAAGAGTGCGGCTTTATTGCCGAGGCCTTTTTTTCGACAGTGAGCTGGGCAGGGTCTTATTAAGTTCAATATGTCTTTCAAATACGCGCAGCAAGTCAATGTCTGCGGCTCTCCACTATTCCCGTATAATACAACAAGGAATGACGCATTTAATTACTAAAATCAGCACTTTTAATAAAAATTTATCAAAACATGCAATAACGCCCTAAAAATAACGTTTTGTGCATTTGCATATGCAAATATGCAATTGCATATAATCCGACGTCTAATCATGATAAATGCAAATTATAATAACTATTTAGACAGGTTTGTAGTCCAATTTGCTTTCAAGTTTCTTGTTGTCAGCCACTTTACGAACTGCCTTCATTAGATCCTCCTAGAAAAAAGATAAGAAAAAATTAGTACGATTTTGGGTATCGTGTCATAAATAAAGGGCTTATACAGGGTGTTGATTTAATTGCGTGCCATAGCTTAGGGGGTATTTCAGTAACGTTAAAAGAGTCCATAAAAAAACAACAACTTAAAAAATCAAAGTTACTACTATAGTCACTATAGTTATTAATTTACTATAAGCAGTGCAGATAAAAAACCCTCTGAAAATGGCGTCGGTTCGCTTCGTGATTGGTCCGCGTCGCATGCGTTCTCGCTCTACCTAATAGAGAGTGAGCGAGAACGCATGCAAGCGGCCATTTATAGATCGTTTATCTGCAGTGCAGATAGTTACTGCTATAGTCAGTATAGTTACTAAGTTACTACTATAGTCAGTATAGTTACAAATTTACGACTATAGTCACTATAGTTACTAAGTTACTACTAGAGTCAGTATAGTTACCAAGTTACTACTAGAGTCAGTATAGTTACTAATTTACTACTATAGTCACTAAGTTACTACTATAGTTATTAAGTTACTATACCTGTACGATATACTCTCTCTCGGCTCTTATAGCGAACAATCCAGCTTCGGTACAAACATTCCTCAAGTCTGCACCGTTGAAGGTGTCAGATAGTTTAACAACGGCCTCATAATCCATCTCGCCGTGTTTAGCGATTGGCTGCGCGTGGATTTTAAGGATTTCCAGTCTGGAATGAGAAGAAAACATACTTAAAAACGTGTATCTAATATTCCTTATAGTGTTGTAGACCTGTATAACATGGAGAATTATAAAAAAGATATTAACCAACAGTTTAATACGTTACGCAAGCGAAACGAGCACAATATTGCACGGCAGTTGAATTGATACGTTACGCGAGCGACGCGAGCCCGACTTAATAATGCAGCTGAATCATAACGTTATGCGAGCTCGATTTAACATGACAGCGAAATTGAAATGTAACGCGAGCAAAGCGAGCTTCATATAATACGACAGCTGAATGAGAACCTTACGCGAGCGAAGCGAGCTCGGATTTAACACGACAGCTCAATTAAAATAATACGCGAGCGAAGCGAACTCCATATACAGGAAAGTTGAATGAGAACGTTACGCGAGCGAAGTGAGCTCGGATTTAACACGACAGTTGAATCAAAATGATACGCGAGCGAAGCGAACCCGATATAATACGACAGGTGAATTTTTCGTTACGTGAGTGTCTCAGGCCCGTATTTATAAACAGCTCTCAAGAGTGACAGCGAGTATGAGTTCGTATCAGAAATGTCATTCCAGTACAAAATTACCTGTCAAATCTGCACTCAATATTGCTCTCAATCGTGAGATCGCTTTATAAATACGGCCCTCAGTCTCACCTAGCCTGTTCATTGGGCAGCGGGATCTCGATCTTCCTGTCGAGCCTCCCTGGTCGCAGCAAGGCGGGGTCGAGGGTGTCGGGGCGGTTGGTGGCCATGATGATCTTCACCTGCCCGAGCGAGTCGAACCCGTCCATCTGGTTCAGCAGCTCCATCAGCGTGCGCTGGATCTCGCGGTCCGCGCTCGTGCCTTCAGAGAAACGACGCCCACCTGCGGTTCAGAGTAATTAAATGACAAAATGGTAGTGACTAATATACGGATCAAAATGACTAAAATTAACATGTAAGTGACCTTTATCGGAATATAAAAGACCATAATTATAATTAACTATAATCAGGATATAAGTGATTAATTATAATATAAGTGATCATCATCAGAATAATCAAATAATCAGAATTTTCGTCAATGAATATGATGCAGGGTTGATGGTCTCGAGCATAGTTAAACATCTCACGAATAAGATGTGCCGACTCGCCGATGTGTTTGTATACGATAGTCTCAATTACTCAGCAATAGTGTCCATAACTCAACCAACAGTCTCAATAACTCGTCTAACAATCTCAATAACTCATCAATCAATAGTCTCAATAACTCAGCAGTAGTCTCAATAACTCAACAAGCAGGATCAATGACTCACAGATAGTCTCAATAACTCACCAACAGTATCAATAACTCAACCAACAATATCAATAACTCAACTAACAGTCTCAATAACTCAAATAACAGTCTCAATAACTCACAAATAGGCTCAATAACTCAGCCGTCTGTAGTCTCAATAACTCAACTAACAGTCTCAACTTACCGATGGCGTCAATTTCGTCCATGAATATGATGCAGGGTTGATGGTCGCGCGCGTAGTTGAACATCTCACGAATGAGACGCGCCGACTCGCCGATATATTTATCCACGATGGCTGATGATACCACCTGAAATTATTGTTGAATTCGTTGTTTGTACTTTTTTTAAATTTATAATAGTGGCATTAAATTGTTTAAATATTATAATTTATTGAGCCATGAAAATGTAAGTATTTTAAAGGTCGCAGCACACGACGCGACGGTTCTGGGTTTAAGACATGTCTGAGTCGAATTTTTGATGTCACATCTATGTGATTATTGATTAATGGATTATTGTAAAGAGGAAAAATTTGTATAATTTTACATGATAGACTTTAAAAACTTGTTCACCATTTAAATAAAATTGTCTAGAATAAAATAAGCTGCTATATACTTGAAAAAATGCCTTATGGAAAACTCATGCCATCTTACCTTCAAGAAGTTAGCATCCAGCTGTGAGGCTACTGCTCTGGCCAGCAATGTTTTTCCAGTACCCGGAGGACCATACAGTAGACAACCCTTGGGCGGGGTGATGCCCACACGCTGGAACAGCTCCGGGTTCATCAGGGGTAGTTCAATCACCTATTAGAGATCAAAAGATAAGGTTACGTTACCCGTCTTACAGAATAACAGAACATAATGTAATTCTAATAACAACATAAAAATGAATCTAAAATGTCTACTTATAGTATAGATCAAGAGAATAATTGGGTACTTGACTGGATAGCTTAAAAATTCAAAACGTTTATACTTAAAACTGATGGCTAAAAATATTGTGGATTTCATTCATCATTTAAAAAAAATGCATTTTGATTTTAACAATCGAGTTAATAAAAGTATATAAGTTATTGATTTGAGTAGTCAAAATTTACTAAAATGTGACGTCATAACTCACTATTTTCATACAAAAAAGCGTTTTTGACATTTCATAAAAAGTTGCTGATTTGACTAGTTAGAAAGTAGCCAATTATAATCTTTTATTGCCCGAGACATACAGGAAAAGGCTAGGGAGATGATGATGACTGAAAAAGTTTAACAAATGATTTGCCCACCTCTCTCAGTTGTCTGATCTGTTCCTGCAGACCTCCAATGGCGGAGTAGGTGACGTCACCAGGGTCCTCGTGACTCATGTTGTATACCAGGGGGTCAACCTGGAATAAAAGATTATAAGTGTTGATATAAAATTTTAGGAAATTTCAGCAGTGATTGGTACACTATATTGAATGCACACTGCATGGTGTAAGAATATGCTACGCCTTTAATTGACAGCTGGCTGACGTCATGCAACTTTTGACGTCATCAGATTTGCAGCAACAATAATATTCAATAGCAACACTGAATTTAAATATATAGCTTTGTGAATAAAAGACTCGGCCCCAATAAATCTGAAAATACTGCAGTAGCCTCTTTAAACCAAATCATAAACTGTATAATTAATTACCTCTCTAGGCAGATGTCTCATGATAGTCAGAGTAGTCATGTCCAATGCGACCCTGGTGCCTCCCTTCAGACGGTTCTTGTCCAGTTGACGACGGCAGCCAACCACATAGCGAGGACCGTTGGTGGCTTTGACGATAACTGGAATATTAGATAGAAAATAAACTTTAGTGACAAAATAAGACTACACAAGCAGCACAAAATGAAAAGAAAAGAAAGTATAGGCTTCTGCTCTGCAGTGGGTAGATACATGCTGACACAATGACAAATAGAAAAGGTACATAATTGAGTGTTTGATAAGACCTTATTGGTGGTAGACTCTAGGATACAATCAGTAACAAATACAATTTATGAACACATCTAATAGGAATACCAGACTAGAAATATGAAGTTTCACAAAGAACATAGCATGAAGAGTGTTTAAACATACTGCCCTGTGCTGACAAAACACTGTATCTTTGAAACCTCAACTTTTCAGGAGCGCGATTTGAAAATTAAAATAGATTTTGCTCCATATTTCTGAAACTACATGACTGAGAATAGTAATATTTGGCAAAGTACTAGTTTAAGGTGTGATAAAACAGGCCATCAAATAAAAAAAAACTTTTCCATAGAAATATTACTGGGTTAAAGCATAAACTTGTTTTGTCGCAATAAATTGCATGTTATTTGTATTCGTCTGTTCCGACAAAACACTGTATCATGTAAGTTTCAATGTATTAACTTGTGATTATGAAGTCTAAAATGTCCTAACCAAACTAAAAACTACAACAAAAAGTCGTTGCCCCCGCCGGGAATCAAACCCGGGACCTCCGGGTCGTGAGCCCATATTGGCTCAAACCACTAGACCACGGAGGCAGTTGAATGAAGTCTAATAAAACATAACTAAACATACGTAGCTTACTTTTGGTTTTGTCTCTTACGGGGGGATCGTTAACTCATTCCGATAATAATTAATGTTAAGCGACCATCGCCGTGGCCAGGTCATGGATGGGTGACCGGTAGTGGTATAACAGCTCAAGCGTTTCCGTGCTTTGGAAGGCACGATTAGCCATTGGTCCTAGTTTATATCGTAGCTATTAGTCGTTAAGCCATAGAGGCCATTACTAATCATTGTCAGCTTGAAAACTTTGACAGCTGGGTTGGCTAGATCATAGATCTAATAGTTTTTAAGAAATGCCTTTCCAAATTGTTCTGTGACCGGGCAGACTCATGTTCAGCAGGGTCAATTTAGTCTATAAACAATTGGTCTTCTTCTTTTCGTGTGGGTTTCAAATCGATCGACCCCATGCCCCCCTGAGCCCTCGTGTCAGAGTTTTTAAACCGCCTTATACGTATAGCACAACTAAATAATAGGCCTGTGACAGTTTATCATAATTAAAGACAGCGACTGGACCGATGGCTTAACGTGCCCTCCAAAGCACGAAATGTTTTTCTTACAGACAAACAAGCTGATTCAAACACAAATGATAATTAACGAATAGGTATTAACTTTGTGTTTTCCCCCTTGGGAATCGAACCCAGGACCTCCCGATCCGAAGCCCATGGCTCGGACCACTAGACCATGGAGGCAGTTACTAGACCACAGAAAAAGTTGTAAAGCTGTTACATTCTATGCCGTTTAAACACGAAAGGAGATGGCTTTTGAGATTTTTCTAGACTATTAGGTAGAGATTAGAGATTTGACCACTTTAGAGCTAACTAATTCATATGCGTTTGTCTCTTTTTATTGTACACAACTTTGATCATAAGAAGGAGAAAGGTCATGAACCGCCAGCCCACAATCATCGGTAGCGTGGTCGAGCTGTTCTGACAAAACACTGTATCTTTGAATACAGTGTGATTGGATCTGCGCGCCAGGCGTTAGGTTGTTGTGACAAAACACTGTATCATTGAATACCGTGTGTTGCCAGAACAGACCTTAAGTAAAACAAGGATACAGTGTATTGCACACTTGAATATCTTCATGAAATAAGGTCGTACTTTGATTATTTCTTCACAGGTGGTAGAAATAGGTATAAGAAGCCCATTTATGATTGTTCCGACGAAACACTGTATCCCATCATACAGTGTTTTGTCAGCACAGGGCAGCATAGTCACTGCTATTGAATCAGAGAGCATGACTTAACTAAATCTTAACCAAAATTTGTTGCCGTCCCTTTCTGTTCTCTCCAGATAGACAATGACAGGTGACCTATTTAGTCAAGAGTTTATATTTGCCTACCCTGACTAGTTTTTCGGGAGGAAACCTAACTAAAAAGCCATTTTAAAACACAAAACAAGTAAAATACTCACATTTCTCCTCAGTAAGCTGCTTCAGCACCTCACCGACAATCTGGCCGACACTCTGCAGAGCTTTCAGGTCATTCTCACTCTTGTCATACTGCTTTGTCAGGTCTTTCAACTGTTCTCGCACTGTAATGTATTTATATCATCATTTTAAAAATGTAATGGGCTATTAATCAGTGATAATTGGTCACTTTGTTGCTAGTTGATAATTGGTCACTGGTACATCATGTTGTTACATCAAGAAATAGTACATAGGATACCAAGAAAATAATGATATTGACCTAAATCTTTGTTAGTTTACAGACCAAAACTAACCTCATTTTGTAGACGTAATCCTTGAGGTTTTTTTGTGAAAATCAATGTAAATCTCACATGAATAGTAATATAACACAGTAAAATAAGTATTCTGGTAATACTGATTGAAAATAAGTGATGAAAATCAACAAATAAACACAAAAATAGAGCGATGATTCGGCAGAAATGGCTCTTCGAAGAGTCCAACGAAAACTTACTATCTTTGAGCCTGGACTCCACTTCTTTGTGTTCCATCAGCTTCTTTCTGTAGTCCTGGAAGGACTTCTCCCTCAGAGGATCCATAGTGGACGTTCCTGCAGGCATTTTACTAAAAATTCCCTATAAAACACGCTCACGAAAACGAAATTGAATTTGTTTGTTTGACGTTTCTTTTCTTTGACTTTTTTTTTTTAATTTCGTTCTGGCTTTTGGGACTGGATACAGGCAAAAACCGAAATCGATTCAATAGATTTGATATTTTTATTTATTTTATTTTATTGTTTTAATAATGTTTATTTATAACGTACATTTGGATTTCATTCAATATCCTGATGTAAAGAGTCACTTTCGCGACTGTAAAATACGAGGAGTGAAGAGGAATGAAGGCAACCATACCAAACAAATAATCCGCTGTGTGATGTGATAATGATAACAGACAACAAAAATGCATGCAGTAATAATGAATACCAAAGAGTAGTAGCCAGTCTAACATAATGACAGCAGAATGATTTTGATAAAGGATAAAGGCGTGATTTTATGTATGTATGTATGTATGATTTTGACATCATTTTTTTTTTGTTAAAACTAGTAATAACTCAAAACAGGTTTTGACGGTAACATATTTTTTTTTTTTGAGAAGGTTTTGGCCTGGTAACTGAGACCTTTGGGCCATGTCTTATTTTTTTTTTTTTTTTTTTTTTTAAAGAGTCTTGGCGTGGAAACAAGTTACGTATAAGTGTTGCCATAGTATTTGACAGATTTGTTTCCACAGACGTATATTTGTTTCAAGGTTATCAGCGCTATCTATTGATACATTTAAATAACTCGAAACGAATGGGGATAAAAGCGCAAAGCTAATTGCAGATGGCGCCACTGTTGTACCCTTAAAAATATGACAACACTCATTCCTAAAGCCGCTATTAGACCATGCGATATCAAGACAGTCTTACTAAGACAGTCTAACAGTCTAATTAGACAAGCTCGCTATTACACTGTGCTGAATACCGCATGCTAACTCATTTGCAAGGCGGACTCTGTCAGCGACGGTTGTCGTAAGAGTCATGGGAAAACTTTAGAAATACCAGAAAATTGCCGTAGCTCTTACCGCGACTATTAGTATGAATAAATATTAAAAAAACAAAAGAAGAATATGGGTAAAGAAGTATTTACTGCTGCGGGAAAAATTATCAAATATGCAAATATTGAGTGTTTTGGAACCATCTGACTCTTTAGAGTAGGAGTTGCTAACTTTGAACATCTTTTGAAATTAATTACTCCATATAATCAAAATACAGACGTCTGTCCTGTGCGGCGGATGAGCGCTGACTGAGCGGTCTAAGCGTGCTAAGTCTTATTACACCACGCGATGTCAAGCAAGTAAGCAAGTAAGCACGGCCGAATCCATTCGATCGGTCTAATTAGACAGACTAACTTGCTAAGTCCTAAAGCCTCTATTAGACCATGCGATATCAAGACAGTCTTACTAAGACAGTCTAACAGTCTAATTAGACAAGCTCGCTATTACACTGTGCTGAATACCGCATGCTAACTCATTTGCAAGGCGGACTCTGTCAGCGACGGTTGTCGTAAGAGTCATGGGAAAACTTTAGAAATACCAGAAAATTGCCGTAGCTCTTACCGCGACTATTAGTATGAATAAATATTAAAAAAACAAAAGAAGAATATGGGTAAAGAAGTATTTACTGCTGCGGGAAAAATTATCAAATATGCAAATATTGAGTGTTTTGGAACCATCTGACTCTTTAGAGTAGGAGTTGCTAACTTTGAACATCTTTTGAAATTAATTACTCCATATAATCAAAATACAGACGTCTGTCCTGTGCGGCGGATGAGCGCTGACTGAGCGGTCTAAGCGTGCTAAGTCTTATTACACCACGCGATGTCAAGCAAGTAAGCAAGTAAGCACGGCCGAATCCACTCGATCGGTCTAATTAGACAGACTAACTTGCTAAGTCCTATTACACTATGCTAAGTCTTAGTAAGTCTGTCTTGATATCGCATGGTCTAATAGGGGTTTATTACACTATGCTAAGTCTTAGTAAGTCTGTCTTGATATCGCATGGTCTAATAGGGGTTTAATGGGGTAGGCAGAGCGTCAACGACCTAAACAGTGGTCGTTCTACCGCGTGTGGTGTGACAAATGAGGGATAGAATAATAGTTGCTGTAGTGACAGATTGTCAGTACTGGTACTAAAGTTCTCGTCTCCCTTTACTGATTTCTACCCTATTCCCGGGAAGAGAAGCAGCTAGGAAAATCTATTTTTCTATCGATATCAGCCAGCATGGAAGTGCAAAAGATTAAAATCTTAGCTCAAAATATAAGCTCTCCCATGAAACCCGTTGCAACTTTCCTAGTTGCCACTTCGCCAGCATTTAGTGCTTAGAAGGAAGTCTAGAACGCTAAGTTAGGTCATAAAATGGGACCGACGCGTGGATAGCACTATCAGTTTTAAACTTTATTACTAAAATAAAATAGTGTTGTAGTTTTAACAGCAAAGGTCTCTGTGGTGTAGTCGTTTGAACCTTGGACTCTCGATCCGGAGGTTGTGGGTTCGATTTCCGTGGGAGAATTAAAAGTTGATATTAATTTATCATTTTGCCAGATTTTCCCCAGTTTAGTTACGACATACTGAAACACAGAAAGTTGAATTCCGTGCTTCGGAAGGCACGTTAAGCCACCTCGGTGGTTGCTGTCTTCGATAGTTAGTCGTTAGTTAGGTTAGGTAAAAGCAGGGTAAACTATATCAAATATAGACTAAGCTATATATAAATATACGGAGTGTAGGTAAGGGACAGCGTCCCGCAAACTGATAGGGGTTGCTCAGTCAACGAAACTGAACAACTATCACCAGGACTTTTTTTCAGGAAATGAAGACTGAGCAACCCCTATCAGTTTGCGGGACGCTGTCCCTTACACCCCGTATACATAGTATATGATATTTTATTATCTTTTATGGGTTTTCTCTTGACTCTAAGACAAGTTTAGAAACCCATTGCATAAAATAAAAGAACTTGTATTATGTGCGATTGTTAATAAATAACAATTTAATTTATTTTATACTTCTTTATTCTTTACCTATTTTTTTACCAATAAATTATGAATCACTTTGTTGATTTTCATGGGGTTTTTCAATTTTTTACTGGGTATTGATAGGTCTTGTTAATTTAGGCATTTCGTCACTGAAAAAACAAAAAGTTTTGTAAATATTTATTTTTGACATTCACAAGCATCATAAAACATTAGATTACAAAACTTAGAGTAATACTTAGTAGAAAACGTACAACATGTAGGTAAGAGTTGAATATCCCCAATACCTACGTATCTCATAATAGAAGATAAATATTTGTTTAAGCATTGAAGGTATAATCAAAATTATCATACACTACTTTTACAGGGGTTTTAAATTTGCTCGTTCCGGAGAAAATTTTCAGTTTCGAACTAGATGGCGTTAGGTGTGGCAAAAATTTTGACAGGTCGTACAACGCTGTTTTGGCGTTTTCGTTTCACGCAATGTTTGACAAATAAGTTTAAGTGTAAAATTTATAGTTTAGAAGGCTTTCTTAGTGCTGCTTTATTGAAAAATTAACTACAGATAAGCAAAATACAGCTTTCGGATATGTAGAAAGATTGACTTGACAAAATTAGAAACGATATTAGTCAATAGACTTTTCCGTGCAAATAAACGTTTTTAGCCAGTTTCAGGGCCCTCTGCAGGAACTCACCTACGCTTACAAGATTCTAAATTTCGCGACCACGGTAAATTTTATTGTTGTCACCACTAGGCTCATAAGAATACATTTCGAAAGAATACTTATCGGCTTCCACTGGAGCACAGCATTTTGTTATCAATGGCGGACAGCAGACTGGCATACAGGATATTAGGGGAAAGAGTATAAACGGAAATATCCACGTCATACACAAACACATCTTTGATTCTATGATATATCTTGTTATTAGATCTTTTGTTATACGTATCTTTTTTTTGTTTAAGAACTTTCTTAGATAGTGGATTTTTAAATGTTAAAATTATCTTGAGCTTTTTTGAACAAATTATTATTTTGTTTTTTCTATCCAATCTATCAGTTATTAGATTGTTTAATTACGAAGGTAGTATTTTCTGGTAATTGTTGTCCTTCTATTCGCTGAAGCATGACAAAATAATGTGTTTGAAATTTATGGTTAGAATATGCTGTAACAAACAACAATGGTAAGATTCACTTATTATTTTCTATTCATACATACATACATAAAATCACGCCCTTCTATATTCAACTGGTGTTTTTTTTTATTAAATTGGACTCAAACTAAGGATTCAACTACAAATTGTGCTATATTTTGAAAGTATCGTTACGTTTTAAAATTTGTTAGCAGAGTTTTGCCATAAGAGGATATGAATAGTTATTTCTCAAATTCTTACCTTAAGAATTTTTGCCTCTTATATTTCGCCTTGTTAATGATATTATAATTACATTATTAGGTGTCCGCTCAGCTAAAGATTCTTCAATCTTGATTGCAAGAACTAAATTCTATGCTCTACGTTTTACAACGGACTTTGAAAGTAGAAGTTCTGTCTAAGGAAGTTCAGCTTACTACTGGATTTTGAAGATTCTAAAATTATACATAAATACTATGCAATTTGGATTATAGTTTTTGGATCAAGCTTTGACACACGGAGCAGAGTTTGACGAGTTTGACATGCTTTTGACTGATTGCCACTGACTATTTTATACGACTTCAAGTGGTCCATCTTCTTCCTTCTAGCAACTGCAGATTGCAGCAACAAGTGGCAGCAACTGTCACATTTACCGTTGCCTATGCCTATCCGTTAGGGATGAATTTAAAAACAATGTTGTCAAACCTACTGTTACCTACTGTTACTTTGACTTTTGACTTACTTATTTCAGTGACTTTCAAGATTTTTACATTTTCACAAAATTTTTCAGAGTTCAGAAACAAATCGAATAAATTGTATCGCAGTTATTTTCAGTTATTCCTACGTAATATCCTAAAATTGACTGCTTTTATTTTGTTTGTGACGTCTTTGCTTGAAGATAAGCTTGGAAATTAAAGTATACATTAAAAGGGAGATCATTGGTTGGCTTCGATAAATTGCAACGTGGACGTACATTGAACTTATCGGAAAAGTGCTAGATGACGTAGAAAAGCCAGAAGACAGAGAAGAAGACAAGAGAAGACAAAGATTTTATCTGCGATTCGCAAAGGAGAAAACGCAATATTAGAAATATGAAAAGATAGCTCTCCCAAATGTGTCTAGCGGTTTATATTTGTCCAATGTTAATAAGTCCCTTCGTGTCATGTTGCCCTCTATTTGACTGCTGCATGGACCTCCTTCTGCCACCAGATAATGCTAAAGGTGGAAGGGAAGAAGAATACTAAACCATCATAATATTTAGAAATTCAGGTGTTCAAGATAACTCCAATAATGTAGAATCAAAGCTGGAAACTCTGTTACTAGAAATTAAAAGCGTTATCAGTAATTGAGTATATTTTATTTTAGGCCCGTATTTATAATCAGCTCTCAAGAGTGACAGCGAGTTTGAGTTCGTATCAGAAATGTCATTCCAGTACAAAATTACCTGTCAAATCCGCACTCAATTGCTCTCAATCTTGAGATCGCTTTATAAATACTAAGCTACGGCGGATTAGCTTTGAGCGGTGAAATTAGTGATCTGCTATACTCGTCAAGTGGACGCTATTATTATTATTATTTAGAAATAATATAGCACTGTGAGTGCGAAAAATGTCAGTGTCACTCTTGAGAGCTGATTATAAATACGGGCCCTAGTGTGAAGACAACAGAAGGCTTTAAAATAGTTGTCGACTTTAATCTTTTCTATAAACATTTAAAATAGCTCCAAAAATCTATCATAAAGCTAGTTCCACAATAATCCAGCTTATCCACATGGTGATCCGTTAGCACCTGTCGGCAGGCATCCAAGTTTCGGAAGCCGACATCAGCATCCGGGAACACATCCGCGGCATCCGCAAGACGTCTTGCTCGAGATAACTCGCGGGTTACACGTCTCGCGCGGAAATGTTAGCAAGTTGTTGGAAGCGTGTTCGTGGCGTGTTGGAGTATCTGCATCTCAGATCTAATTGGAGTAGATTGCGCAAATCGAGTAGATGCGCTCCTGCGTGTACAGCTAGCCAAAGATTAGACTAATTAGTACCTTTTTACTAGCAAACAAAAAAGCTGTCAGGGCCCTTATTTTCTTGAAAAAATAATCTGTGTCAGACATGTCTCCTTTGCTGACTCATCCAACTATCAGACCTTTGAGTCCAACCTAAAGCCAGCTTATGGGTCGTTGCTGCATACTATTCCACTAGATCCTAATAAAAAAGCAGAGTGCGTTGCACACCGTGAGAATTAAGGTGGAATGTCTCTTGTGCCAGTAATTTAAATTTCACTGGTTCTCTTGTCCTTCAGACCAAAACACAGCAGTGCGAACACTTTTGCTTAAATAAGCAAGATGGTGGTACTGCCCCAGGCGTGCTTTGCACAAAACTCTACCACACTAAAGAACCTGTGAAATACCGCTTTCAATTTACAATCTTATCTAGCCTATATCATCCTACTGATTTCTCCTAGACCTCCCTTTCACAATAGGTGGTTTCATAAAAAAGTTACAAGCATTCCCTCTTAAAGGAGATATTGCGTGGTCTACTAAAATCTATAGGTCTGTAATTTGTATGTACGGAACCAAGGATATTAATTCATTTGCGGCGCAGGTACTATTTCTGCTGCGCTGTAAGTTTTGCAGATATTTGTATAAGAAGAATTTTTTTCAGAGTTGATGGTATTATTGAGACTTTTGAAAACTAACATAACTGAAAAAAATACACTGATACGTTATGTTCATGAACCCATGACGTTACTATGAACCCCTCAGAAATGAACCCCATGCATGAACCCACAGTGTGAATCCTACTAAACATGAAGGAAGAGTCAGTGGCTGCTACAAGAAGTTTTGATGCTGAGCTATGCTTCTCCATAGACTTTGATTCTCGCTTAACTATCTTCTATTCATTATGGTCAGTTTTGGTTGTCAATAAATGCCCGTGTGAATCCCAGATTTTTAATATTTGTGTTTATTTTCAAGGGTTTTGGGCTTCTTTTTATAACCATCACTTTCAAAATATGCTCAGTTTCAGCCTATATAAAATAGCAATACCTTATGTACCATTAATTTAATGACTAACTTAACCAGCTAAAGTTTTATGACTATGTAATCAAGTTGCATGTGTTTTTGTGTTTATATTCCCCAATTTAGTTGTTTTCCGTCTTTATATTGTCCTTGTTTGGCTTGTCTGCCTTGCTGTGTTAAAGGTGAGAAATTGATTCTGATTCTGTAGCGCACATACATGGCGGCACATCAAGATACTTTAGTCCTGAAACGCGGCATTGAATTTTGCACGGCGATATGTACCTATATGTTACGTACAATCCTCGAAATCGCTCATTGGCCGGAAAAAAGGGACACTTCACGGATTGTGAATTGCAAAACAGCCAATCCGCGAAATATCTTTTCATTTCACGGACTGGCAAACACAAAACGGCCAATTGCCGAAATTGCCAAAATTTTAGGTGTAAGGGACATTAAAATTCCAGGTGTAAAGGGACAGATTAACGCAAACTGATAGGGGTTGCTTTGCTCAGTTCATAAAACTGAATAACTTTGACCAGGAAGTGATCATCGAGGTGATCATTTTGAATGAGATAGTCAAAAATTTTTCTCTTTTCCTGAAAGTTGTTCAGTTTCGTTAACTGAGCAACCTCTAGCAGTTTGCGGTACGCTGTCTCTTACACCCGGTATTCCATTCCATTCCAGATATGAAATGGTGCCAGTGTCTAGTTTTCCATTTCGACAAGGATGAAAATTCAGATACCTTCAGACGAACTGTAACTGATGTTACTCCTGGGAATAAATCTTCAGCTCATGATAGAGATCAAACTCCAGATGAAAGCACAAAAAAGTTACAAAGAAGCCTAGATTCAGGACATTCTAGTCATAAAAGAAGCTCTAAAACCATTCCAAGACAAAATATGGATAATATTCCGCATAGACATAGACAGATACACAGAGAATCAGGAATGCAAAGAAATGTATCAAGAATCTCAAGACAATGTATGGAAATGATGAGTAATCATAATCACAGACATTCGGAAAGGAACCCGACAATACGTATAGAACGGGATCCTAGAAGAATAGAACATAGATCTCGTATATTAAGCGTAGTTCGTAAGCCTGAACGAAATGAAGATACGCAATCATGTTAATTCTTTATGATTAAATAGCACCAGATCATTTCACCACCGATTGATGCGGACAAAGAATTTCAATATTTTGCATACCTATATTGTGCTCTGCAAAATGTGGTTCAGCTGTGTATTTCTGCTTATTACGTTGTTGTTCTAAAACACCTCAACATTTTTCTCTGCAAAATGTGTTTTTTTTAACCCGATTTCGTTATTTCACGCGCATTTACACATCACTACGGCGTATTGCGTTTCAAATTTACTTATAAGGCTTATTTAAGTATTTTAACTTCATTTTCTGTAATAGAAAGTGTAAGTATTTTTTTATTTGTTATACTTATAAATAACCACATAATTTCCAAAAAGGATAGCTTTTTTTAATAATAAGTGCAGCGGCAGAGAATGAGTCAAACATTTAACTATTCCAGCATTTTGCACTAGTTAAAAGCAGTGCAAAGGAAATGCCTAAATATGTCTGGACTTTAAATTAAATAGCACGCTTAACGGCTACAAACTAGTGATGGGACTGATGTGATACAGTTTTTGATAAAAAATATCGACTAATCGATATTAGAACGAAACGTATAACTTGCTTGTGTAAAAAATTAAATAAGCTGATGTTTACGGCAAACATTCAAAATATTTTAAACTACTATAAATAAAAATATTTCAAGCTGTAGGTAGCTCAGTAGGTCCAAGTAGAGATCCCTTAAAATATTATAGTAAACAAAATAACATAACATAACCTGTAGAATAAAGAATAATTATGAGTATGACTGTATGTATGTACGTTCCCATGAATGCAAGATAAAATTAAAATTTTAATGTTTTTTTTATATACAACGTGTAACAGAAAGGGTATATGCATCGAGAAATGTGTGAATCTACCTATGAAACTGAACAACTTTCCCTAAGAAACATAGGTCGAAAAACGAAAAAAAAATCGTGACCTTTCATACTAAATGCATCAGCTGATAGCTTATTTAGTATGAGAAGTCAATTTTTTTTTCGTATTTCGACCTATGTTCCTTAGAGAAAGTTGTTCAGTTTCATGGGTAGATTCACACATTTCTCGATGCATATACCCTTTCTGTTACACGTTGTATAATGTTGGATCGAGGCACAATAAATAGTATTAGGTATGTTAAATATGGGGTGTTAGGGACAGCGTCCCGCAAACTTATAGGGGTTGCTCAGTCAACGATACTGAACAGGAACTTTTTTCAGGAAATGAAAAATAAAATTGTACTTTCATAAAAAATTATCAGCTCGATCAGACAATTTGTATGGAAAAGCCTGAAAAAAAAACCTGGTGATAGTTGTTCAGTATCGTCACAGATTACGTGGTATCGTTGACTGAGCAACCCCTGTCAGTTTGCGGGACGCTGTCCCTTACACCCAGTATTTTTAAAGGTCTCCAAAAAGTCAGCCTAACGTTTTGTATTTTTAATTTTAATATCGATAAAATTTCCCTACTATTTGCCCACAGTTCTTGAGGGAAATCTCAGTGAACCAACATCAAATCTTTGTTTTACACTGTTGGCACATTCACTTTGCAGATCTCTAGTGACGTAGTTCGTCCAGTGGGCAGAAAATGTCGATAAAGATTCCTGGGCATTACATACCGGGTGTAAGGGACAGCTTCCCGTATACTGATACTTAGGGATTGCTCAACGAAACTGAATAACTTTCACCGGGAAATTCTTTCAGTAAATTAAAAAAAAATGGCTTTTCCATACAAATTGTCTGATTGAGGTGGTCATTTTGATTGAAAACGCATTTTTTTTTCATTTCCTGAAAAAATAAAAACCTGGTGATAGTTGTTCAGTTTCATTGACTGAGCAACTCCTAGTAGTTTACGGAATCTCTTCCTTACACCTTATAGGCTTATATAAACATAGAAGGGAGCTATTCCTAAAACTCCTTTTATTTTTAATCAAAGTGGAAGGATTCTTTTGTCAGTTAGAGGTGACTTTTTCAATAAACTATCGCTTCGAGATCTAAGCCTTTTAGAAACTTTACAAAGAAAAACCACCGAGGCGGAAAGCCCTTTAGATAAGGTTAGTGTTTGTTTTGTTGAGACTTTTAGATAGAAACATAAAAAAAAATTGAATGTAGAAGAAATAGGTACTGTTGATTGCGTTTCTACAATGGTTTCTACATTTTGCGTCCCATGTGGGAAACAAGTAATAGCTATTTATGTAACTGTTGCATAATGAGGGATATTTAACACGAGTGTTAAATACTAATTATGTGCAGTTTCATACAATAGTTTATCTACACTCATACAACAAATTTAAATTAAAGAAAAAATAAAGTAATCATTATTTCTTCTTTTCTAGTTTGCTCAAATAGCAAGCATCTGCGTAAAAATTAAAAAAAAAAACTTCATTTTGTTACAGCTTTGCGATAACGAAATGAAATTTGTATGGTTCCTTAGTCACGGCCCACGGCTGCATCGAAAGGTATATCATTTGCTTAGCGTTTCTGATAAGTAAATGAAGGATTTACGACATGAGTGTAGATAAAATATATTTATTTATTTAAGCGCATGGCATACTGAGGGTGAGGACGTGGGTGTAGCAGCTTACCATCAGGCTCGTGCTCAACATACCTCCATCGATAATTTTAAAAAATATTATTAACGTTACCGCAGCATTATAAGAAAATTATAATGAAATATAACCTCTTGCGGTTGCTACTACCTACTAACCTAAATTTCCATGCTGGACTGGGAGTGATAGAAAAACGTAGAATGTGCCAACTGCATCTCCTCCCGTACATGCTGTAAAAATCAGCTAAGGGAATCAAGGGTTTCAGTGTATTGCAATTTAGGTGATGGGCTGACAACCCGTCACTATAGCAATATACATAATCATCATCTGTATTAGCCCTCAAAACTTGTCAGCGTGGCGGAACAACCTATGTTTAGGTCGCTTTTGCTCTGACTACCCCATTAGGGATACAGGCGTGATTTTATGTATGTATGTATGTATGTATGTACTAACCTAAATTCCCTTACTACCGGCGGCCAATCTACCCGCTTGTATAAAGTAATTTTCTATTAGATAAATATGACTGGATAACCCTTCCTGTGAAAGCCCAAGGGTGTAAAAGTTAGCTGAGCTTTTCTCATTAGAAATTCTTTAGTTACAGCATGTTGTCTATAGTTTATGATATTTTTTTTTTTTCAAAGAGCTGCTAAGTGCTAACTTTACTAATAATTTCTTAATTATCTGATTCTAACTTCTATTGTATTAAAACATAGAATCTACCAGCTGCTTCTCTTCTGGTTCTTTCAATACCTATACTATAGAGGTACCTACTTTTTTTAAGGATATTTTAGCACTCACAATGCTATTTTTATTTCATATAAATATGAAAGAAAGAAAATAATAAACGTGGCACGAGTCGAATTTATTATTTTCTTTCTTTCATATTTAGAGGTACCTACTGTAAAAAAGCGATGTTAGGTACTATTATCTATTCTGTGACCTAATGCTTATTAATTATATTAGGTATTTGTTTCCGAAAGAAAATCAATAAAAAATAATCAAAAGAAACAGCGGCACAGAATGCCGTAGATCGTGGGTTCAAATCTTAATCATATATGAAATATTTAGTTTTCTATTTATTATTTAAATTATTGAACCCAATATCAATACATTATTCATAACCACAGGAACCAAACATCATCTATATTAACACCGATGTCGTCATAAAATTAACACCCTATATACATAAAGGCTCGGCCACACTCCCATGGCGTAAACTTCGTTAGGTAGTAAACATAAATTCGGAATCGCATTTTCAATTAGCTTGTTGAAGTAACCGGGGCGTCCCCTGAGTGTGTAACCTGAGTTCATAGCAAGTTTTTATACTCACAGTCAGTAAGAATGCAAGTATAGCATAGTCAGTTTCCTTGCTATAAAAAAATTGACAGATCAGTAAAGAGATCACCCTCGTATCAATTCGTGACCTGAGTGTGTAGCCTGAGTCATAGACAAACTTTTTAAAGTTTAACGGCCCATTTTATTGTTAAATGTAATTATTTTTGTAATAAATAATAAAATAAATAAATAATAGCAAGTTTTTTATACTGGCAGTCTGTTAGAACCAGCTAACCACCATAAAATATACGTACCTACTGAAACATTTAATAAAATGAAATCTTGCCTGTATGGCTTCACTTCTTGTCGTGTGGGTTTCGATTTGATCGACCTGATGAACCCTGGTGTCATAGTTTTTAAACCGCCTAATAGCACAGCTAACCTCTGACAGTTTCTGTACCGACTACTACCAAAGACAGCGACTGTTGGAAAGTAAACTCGAAATCGAAACTCCTTTGTAAACTGATATTAGGCTGCTCTTTGCTTATGTTATCATACGTTGCTCTTTGGTATACCACACGTAGTTCACTCGTCTGAAGAAATAAATTCTAATATATCTCGTTTCTCTGCTAGTTTTCTTCGTCAAACCCTTCACCTACAAAAGACAGCGACTGGGGCCGACGGCTTAACATGCTCTCTAAAGCACGAAATCAAGATGATTCAGCCTGCATGGTCCTTAACAAACTGGGAAAAATCTCATAAAGTAACAAATATTAATTTTGTGTTCCCTCCCTAGGAATCGGACCCAGGACTTTCAAATGGCTTAGATCACTGTTCTGTGCTCGCTACACTAACTAACAGTGTGTCCCAAGTTTCACGTTCAACTGTTATACAGCAAGTAAGTTTCCTATTAGTGATTATTCGATTCCGCCCTTTAGGAACTATGCCAACTATTGGTGTTACTGGAGTGTACAATACAACCATAGACGAAGTTTGGAACTACAAGTAGTGATGTTAGCCCATTCTAATGTATATTGGCGCTAATTCTCGCGGTAGGATTTTAATTCTAATTCTTAGTAGCGCTGTCACTTTCTTAAAGACATATGAACAGGAGATCAAATAAACACATGACTTTGACGTTCCTTAATCTGACATAAGACTGCTTATTTGACGTAAAATAAGGAACATGCTTCATGCTCGGTTCTTACAAGCAGCTTATGTCAAATTAGGAACGTCAAAAACATGTCTATTCTTATGTCAAAATTAAGAAAGTGATAGCGCTACTAAGAACTAGAATTAAAATTCTGCCGCGTGGATTAGCGCCATCAAATATCAACTTTGTGTTCTCCCCCTGGGAATCGAACCCAGGACCTCCGGATCGTAAGCTCATGGCTCAGACCACTAGACCACGGAGGCAGTTAACAGTAGTTATGTAGCTGTTAACTACCAAACAGTCTGAATTCCTAGTATGCGTGACGTAGTTAGATGACCGCAGGCAAACCGAGGAATTTACTATAGATAGACGTATGGTATACGGGGAGATAAACTCATATAAACTGCGTACACCGCTACTTAGCAGTGCCATCTATTGACATTAGCGAAATATTGTGTAAACATAATTATGTATTATAATTCAGATGTTTTAAACAGCATTTCTCATTGTGTATTTCTTCTTTAAAAATCTTAAAAGATAATTTGGTTCAAGTTGTTATTGAATTTTTTCAATTTCATGACCTATATTAACAACGGACTCTTCGAGCAATATGCCAGCGCCATCTAGGTTTTGCTCGCATTTTGACCTTTTTATCGAGTATCGAGGTACGCTCTCTAGTATGGCGGTTAGCAGTCCTCTAGAGTAATTAATTCATGCTTCTACTATGCCAATAGCGTACCTGTTCAGCCGGATGTTTCCAAAAAAAGTTAGTTAATTAATTAGGAAAATTAGGATATACTTAGTCCTAAAGCTTTCTGTAGGTAGGTATTCCTCTAACTTCGAGATTTCAGACGTCAAACCTAATTATAAATTAAAAGGTCAGAGTTCAGCAAAGGGTCAGATAGAAGGATCCAGGTGCAAAGTCGTCTTGTTAAAATTTAGAAAGCTCTAAAGATATGGCATCCATGTTTAGGTACTTCAGATTTAAAGTTACATAAATAAAGTCACGTCTTTATGTCTAACGAGGTAGGTAGAACGTGAACGGCGGTTTATGCAACGTCCAATAACTTTCAGTCACGCACGTCGTATACATTATCATATTTCTGAATTTATTATGAATTTAGAGTGGAATATGTTATGAAAACTGCCGCTCGGCCATACCTACTACCTTTGTGCGTACAAACACGCGTGTAACTACAGTTTTCCTATGCCGAACTCACAAATACTAAGGCCCGTATTTATAATCAGCTCTCAAGAGTGATAGCGAGTTTGAGTTCGTATCAGAAATGTCATTTCAGTACAAAACAACCTGTCAAATCCATATTTAATATTGCTCTCAATCTTGAGATCGCTTTATAAATACGAGCCTAAAACTATGGTCGTGAGATAAAACAACTACCTATAACAAAATCTATAAAACGGATAAAAATATTGTTTGTTTAATTTCTTTTACATCATTTATTTACTAGTGGAGCTAAAAGAAAACCATTTGATTAAAGATTAAAATTTGTATATTTGGTACTTCGTATAGTTTCATTTACATTTTGAGTCGATAAGAATTAGTAGTATCCAAGTAATGTCGTATATTCAATCTTAAATGATTATATATATAATAATAAAGAATATTACAAACATAACATATCCCGAGATAAAATTAAATATTTAACAAATGGTTTTCTTTTAGCTCCACTAGTAAATAAATGATGTAAAAGAAATTAAACAAACAATATTTTTATCCGTTTTATAGATTTTGTTATAGGTAGTTGTTTTATCTCACGACCATAGTTTTAGGCTCGTATTTATAAAGCGATCTCAAGATTGAGAGCAATATTAAATATGGATTTGACAGGTTGTTTTGTACTGAAATGACATTTCTGATACGAACTCAAACTCGCTATCACTCTTGAGAGCTGATTATAAATACGGGCCTTAGTATTTGTGAGTTCGGCATAGGAAAACTGTAGTTACACGCGTGTTTGTACGCACAAAGGTAGTAGGTATGGCCGAGCGGCAGTTTTCATAACATATTCCACTCTAAATTCATAATAAATTCAGAAATATGATAATGTATACGACGTGCGTGACTGAAAGTTATTGGACGTTGCATAAACCGCCGTTCACGTTCTACCTACCTCGTTAGACATAAAGACGTGACTTTATTTATGTAACTTTAAATCTGAAGTACCTAAACATGGATGCCATATCTTTAGAGCTTTCTAAATTTTAACAAGACGACTTTGCACCTGGATCCTTCTATCTGACCCTTTGCTGAACTCTGACCTTTTAATTTATAATTAGGTTTGACGTCTGAAATCTCGAAGTTAGAGGAATACCTACCTACAGAAAGCTTTAGGACTAAGTATATCCTAATTTTCCTAATTAATTAACTAACTTTTTTTGGAAACATCCGGCTGAACAGGTACGCTATTGGCATAGTAGAAGCATGAATTAATTACTCTAGAGGACTGCTAACCGCCATACTAGAGAGCGTACCTCGATACTCGATAAAAAGGTCAAAATGCGAGCAAAACCTAGATGGCGCTGGCATATTGCTCGAAGAGTCCGTTGTTAATATAGGTCATGAAATTGAAAAAATTCAATAACAACTTGAACCAAATTATCTTTTAAGATTTTTAAAGAAGAAATACACAATGAGAAATGCTGTTTAAAACATCTGAATTATAATACATAATTATGTTTACACAATATTTCGCTAATGTCAATAGATGGCACTGCTAAGTAGCGGTGTACGCAGTTTATATGAGTTTATCTCCCCGTATACCATACGTCTATCTATAGTAAATTCCTCGGTTTGCCTGCGGTCATCTAACTACGTCACGCATACTAGGAATTCAGACTGTTTGGTAGTTAACAGCTACATAACTACTGTTAACTGCCTCCGTGGGTCTAGTGGTCTGAGCATGAGCTTACGATCCGGAGGTCCTGGGTTCGATTCCCAGGGGGAGAACACAAAGTTGATATTTGATGGCGCTAATCCACGCGGCAGAATTTTAATTCTAGTTCTTAGTAGCGCTATCACTTTCTTAATTTTGACATAAGAATAGACATGTTTTTGACGTTCCTAATTTGACATAAGCTGCTTGTAAGAACCGAGCATGAAGCATGTTCCTTATTTTACGTCAAATAAGCAGTCTTATGTCAGATTAAGGAACGTCAAAGTCATGTGTTTATTTGATCTCCTGTTCATATGTCTTTAAGAAAGTGACAGCGCTACTAAGAATTAGAATTAAAATCCTACCGCGAGAATTAGCGCCAATATACATTAGAATGGGCTAACATCACTACTTGTAGTTCCCAAACTTCGTCTATGGTTGTATTGTACACTCCAGTAACACCAATAGTTGGCATAGTTCCTAAAGGGCCGGAATCGAATAATCACTAATAGGAAACTTACTTGCTGTATAACAGTTGAACGTGAAACTTGGGACACACTGTTAGTTAGTGTAGCGAGCACAGAACAGTGATCTAAGCCATTTGAAAGTCCTGGGTCCGATTCCTAGGGAGGGAACACAAATTAATATTTGTTACTTTATGAGATTTTTCCCAGTTTGTTAAGGACCATGCAGGCTGAATCATCTTGATTTCGTGCTTTAGAGAGCATGTTAAGCCGTCGGCCCCAGTCGCTGTCTTTTGTAGGTGAAGGGTTTGACGAAGAAAACTAGCAGAGAAACGAGATATATTAGAATTTATTTCTTCAGACGAGTGAACTACGTGTGGTATACAAAGAGCAACGTATGATAACATAAGCAAAGAGCAGCCTAATATCAGTTTACAAAGGAGTTTCGATTTCGAGTTTACTTTCCAACAGTCGCTGTCTTTGGTAGTAGTCGGTACAGAAACTGTCAGAGGTTAGCTGTGCTATTAGGCGGTTTAAAAACTATGACACCAGGGTTCATCAGGTCGATCAAATCGAAACCCACACGACAAGAAGTGAAGCCATACAGGCAAGATTTCATTTTATTAAATGTTTCAGTAGGTACGTATATTTTATGGTGGTTAGCTGGTTCTAACAGACTGCCAGTATAAAAAACTTGCTATTATTTATTTATTTTATTTATTTATTACAAAAATAATTACATTTAACAATAAAATGGGCCGTTTAAACTTTAAAAGTTTGTCTATGAACTCAGGCTACACACTCAGGTCACGAATTGATACGAGGGTGATCTCTTTACTGATCTTGTCAATTTTTTTTATGCAAGGAACTGACTATGCTATACTTGCCATTCTTACTGACTGTGAGTATAAAAACTTGCTATGAACTCAGGTTACACACTCAGGGGACGCCCCGGTTACTTCAACAAGCTAATTGAAAATGCGATTCCGAATTTATGTTTACTACCTAACGAAGTTTACGCCATGG
>JARACY010002183.1:0-45824 GCA_029255725.1 Scrobipalpa atriplicella
ACCTAATAGAACAACTTTGCGATATACATCTTTACCACTTGCTTTATAGTATAATGAAAAGCTAATAACCAAGATCATAAAGAATCTTTACGACGTACGTTTATCTTTTAATCGTAAACACATGGTGCTTTATGGAGTGAAATGTAATTTGCAAGAGACATGTTTTGCAAAATAGGAAACGATCGCATGGAAATGCAGTTAGTTTCTAATTTTGTAAATGTCAGAATGCATAGAGCAAGTTAAACGCTATTTGACTACTAGTCAAATCAGCAACTTTTAAAAAACATTAAAAAATATTAAATATTAATAGTTTTTAAAAGCCAAATATACTGACTGCCAAATAAACTAGTAACTCACATAACCACCAATCACATTAGTATGTTAAACAATAGGTCGTGGCGTGTATGCAAAACTAAACCACACTAGTGGTTAACCCAACAACGGACGAAATGCAGCTAAATGGTTAACCAATGACCAAATAGTTCCACATTACTGCGTGGTTCTGACTGACCTAAAATTAACACTTTATGAGATAGTATTATCAGACCTGACATTTGAAGTTCCTTATTCATCTATTTGTTGCGATTGTGTTTATGGTTATATGTGTAGTTGGTGTTTAATTAAAACTAAACCAGAAAACATATAAATAGATTTACTGCTAAATTTTAACTGCTAGTCGTAGACAAGCTAGTTTAATTCTACCACTTAAACTTTACTGTCTGATGCTCGATTAGAATAGCATAGCATCGCACGAATTTCATTATGGTAGGTAAATTATAAATAAGGAATGGATTATTTAATACATTTTACACACCTCTGCATTATTATATCAACATAATGTATCAAGGAACTTGCGTTTAAAGCAAGAAAATAATCCCAAGGGATTTAAAGTTGTATGGAAATCCTTAATAGCCCAAGGGTTATTATGTGATTTGAATTTGGAATGTCATGTGAACTACTAAGAAAATAATTTTCAGAAAAAAAAAATATGGCTGTGTGTGTATTAAAACTGTTGCCACACTCGCCTTCTGCGCCTCCCGGCGAGTGTAAAAAGGCTGTATGACTAGTTATCTGTATGTGCTCTTTGCTTTGTATAAAAAAAAGAAACTAAAAAAAAGAAAACGCGGTTTGATTTTGCAAAAGTTTTTCTCTCATTGATTATTACTTCCATTTCGTAAATTGTCGAGTGAAATTAATATTTTGACTCCAGAAGACATTGTGACTAGTATTTTATCGTATTTTGTTATTTATGTTGAATATGTTAAATACGATCAATTCGTTTTTTGGAAAAATACGTAGGTAGTGGATTGTGAACGTGAAGTGTAGTTCAGTGAGTGTGAATTGACTTTCGGATCTGTTGCTTCTGGTATGTTTTCAATATTTATTTATGTATCAATATTACATGATTAGGTATATTTCTGAGCTTTATTATCTTACAGACGCCTGCCACCGTCTAAGTAATCTGTGCAGTAGGTGTGTAAAATATAGTATGCTCCTCGGGAATAAATGTGTCTTCGCCTTGGGCAGACTTGAATCCCTCGCTACATTCAGGATTCTTGTCATAATTCCCTCGCTTCGCTCAGGAATTAAAGATTTAATTCCCTCGCTGCGCTCGGGAATTAATCCTAGAATCCTTCATTCCGCTCAGGATTCAATATGCTGCCCGTGACGTTAGACACTGCTTTATTCCCTCGTTGCCTAATATACTATTAAACAGCTCTCGCCAATCCGCCTACCAATTAATTAGGAGGTGTTGAAATTTTTTGTCCATATAAAAATACAAGTTCTGAAACGCGGTATCAAAGTTTTCTCAGCTATCTGCATCAGATAACATACATGTTCGAAACATTTAATGTCGGAGGCCAGGATCCATTTCGGGTCGCTGAGCCAGCGAGGTAAGTAAGTAAGTAAGTAAAGAGTCTAGCTAGGTACGCAATTTCATTTGGTTTTACAAAAACAAGTCGAATCGAGAGCACGGTGCACTCAACCGAAACACGAAGTTACCTTTTAGTTATTTTGTCTCGGATCACGTAAGCTAGCTCTCCGACTACTGACCTACTATACTATACAGGGTGTAAAAAATATACTGCGTTCCTTTAAGCCACATGCTCTTCAAATGACAACAAACAACTTCCGCAAAGCAAAAAAAAAAATAAGCACCAAATAAAATTTAGTCTCGTTCATACAAAATTTCAAATGAGGCGAGCATCGCTTTTTATGGAAAAGGCAATATATTTTAGAGTTAAAATTTTTGATCTTTGGGAAAGTTCGTTGGTATCATTCATTAGTAGTAGAACACGTGGTTTAAAGGAACGCAGTAGTTTTTTACACCCTGTATACTACAGTTTAGATTTGACTCTATGATTGAACTACAACACGCAAAATAAATGTGAAATGAACCTAGTGCGCGGTCAAAATGTTAACAGCATTGATTGATTGATGAGTATGAGGAGCTTGGCATCGTGTCAAATGGAAATAGAGGTTTATCTTCAGGTCATCTTCCTTCAGAGGCAGAGTTAGTTTGACGGCCCGCATAGTCTAGTTGACAGTGTATCTGCCTTCTGAGCAGAGGGTTCGGGTTCGATTCCCGGCCGGGGCAGACATTTGAATTATTAATTTAAATGTCTGTTTCTGGGTCTGGGTGTTCTTTGGTTGTTTCTGTGTATGTCCATGAAACCCCGATATAGGGAATCCTAGTGGGGTAGTGGGGGCTATGAGTGTGATCGTGTTTTTGAATGGTATTAAAAGTTCTGGGTGTAAAAGCTTTCAACTACAGGTAGCTTTCAAGGTGAAACTTTGAGCCAGCCTGTGATCGTTTTATTGCCTTTGGGCTTAAATGGCTTTGCCCTGTTAGACCTTACATGATTTGAAATATATAGGATAGGTTTTTGGTAAATACGATTATGTATATTGGACACAACTAAGATACCTAAATACTAATTATGAATAATGGACATTGAATCTCTGATATAAAAAAAAATATCTTCAAATAATATGTGACATTCCACGTGGAAAGGTACCTTATGGAGGGTTTTTGGATAGCTTATGAGTTGCAGATTGCAGGGATATGCATAACTCAAAACCCCCAAAAGGCACTTTGCACGTGGAACGTCACTTATATCTTCATAACTTGTAGGTATCTAAAGTTATCACTTCACAGTATAACAACACCAGCTTCACGGTAGCCAATTGATTTTTTAACACTTTCACTTCTGTTCGGAAACGGTGCCCCAAGTTTTTACGACACATTTACTTGGCCTCGAGTGGCCGAAAAATGCAGCGTCATCTCATCTTATTATATTAGAAAACGAACGTGTTGCAAGTACCATTTGAATAGGCCCAAGTGAAACCAAACTCTTATCTGCCATCGTGTGTCCATGGTGGATTTGGTATTTTGACCTCTAACTGACATTATGAACAGAAAGATGAGTTTTGTTATTATTAGTTGTAACTACGGTACTGGTGACACCAACTCTCTATTTTTCTATAATCATATTGATGAATCAAGAATAATTTTTCAATTTAATATTGGCTCTACTAGGGATCATTTAAAAGTTAACGAATTGAATAGAAAAAGTAGCAGGATTATTAAATTATTACAAAATATTAAACAAAAATATATCGTTTATTTACATTAATTACAGTCTAAACATTATTATTGCCTTATTTAGATCAGTAACACATTGTTTTCTACCTTCGAGATACACGCTCATCGCCAAACAAACAGACCCTCTTCAAATAGCAAACATTTATACTCCTAGGGGAATAAAAGAATGTTTTCAAAATGACTCACGTACTTATGCAATTTGAAAAAACTAGTTTATTGTCAATACAATTGCATTTAGACAGTTTAATAATTATGAGCCTAAATTTAACTTTCCATATTCACCACAAGGATATAATTTTTCGCTTTGGTAAGGCGCGTTCCGTATCCAATCAAAAGCAACTTATCAAATCCTAAAGAAATAATATCACAAAATTCGTATTAAATAAATTGAGCCTTCTAAAATCAATTGGTAACCCATCTTATAAATTGTGGCGTGAAATGATAATGTTACAATCTTTGAAACTCTACAAGAACGCACAAAACCCTACGGAAAACTTCAAAATTAAATGTTTATTAAAGCATTATTAAATTTGTTCCAGGTGGAGAATCAGACCACATCTTCCACCTCCACGGCTACAGTTTCCACGTCGTCGGCATCAGGGAGTTCAACAAGAGTTTGGACAAAGAAGCCATCATCACAATGAACCAAGAGGACAAGCTCTTCGAGACCAAAAACCTCATCGACCCAGTTGTCAAAGACACTATAGTGATACCCAAGTTTGGTGCTGTAGCTCTTAGATTTAAGGCTGATAATCCAGGTTACTGGATGATGAGGGACGAAAGGTCATCTCATTGGACTAGAGGGTTAGACTTTGTATTAAAAGTAGGCCAAGAAAGAGACTTCGTTCAAGCGCCTTCAGATTTTCCTAAATGCGGTTCATATGTTGGGCCAGAATATTTCTTGATATAGGATGGATGTTTTAGAATTTTATTCTAAATCTTCGGGTGATATCAAAATTAGTTGCTCAGGTAATGTAAAAATACGTCAATTATTTTAAAGTGTTATTTATTTGGTAAAAAGGACAAAAAAGAGCAAATCTGTTCAGCGTATTGATGTCGAGATAAAATTTATTTGATCCATAATATCAAAAATATAGGGTAAAATAACTTAGTGAGACGTGTCTATCAGTACCGGGTCAGAAATTGGAGCGACCAATTTTTTATTACAGGTCATTTCAGGCGTCCGAAGGGTGCCACAATTTATAAGATGGGTTACCAATTGATTTTAGAAGGCTCAATTTATTTAATACGAATTTTGTGATATTATTTCTTTAGGATTTGATAAGTTGCTTTTGATTGGATACGGAACGCGCCTTACCAAAGCGAAAAATTATATCCTTGTGGTGAATATGGAAAGTTAAATTTAGGCTCATAATTATTAAACTGTCTAAATGCAATTGTATTGACAATAAACTAGTTTTTTCAAATTGCATAAGTACGTGAGTCATTTTGAAAACATTCTTTTATTCCCCTAGGAGTATAAATGTTTGCTATTTGAAGAGGGTCTGTTTGTTTGGCGATGAGCGTGTATCTCGAAGGTAGAAAACAATGTGTTACTGATCTAAATAAGGCAATAATAATGTTTAGACTGTAATTAATGTAAATAAACGATATATTTTTGTTTAATATTTTGTAATAATTTAATAATCCTGCTACTTTTTCTATTCAATTCGTTAACTTTTAAATGATCCCTAGTAGAGCCAATATTAAATTGAAAAATTATTCTTGATTCATCAATATGATTATAGAAAAATAGAGAGTTGGTGTCACCAGTACCGTAGTTACAACTAATAATAACAAAACTCATCTTTCTGTTCATAATGTCAGTTAGAGGTCAAAATACCAAATCCACCATGGACACACGATGGCAGATAAGAGTTTGGTTTCACTTGGGCCTATTCAAATGGTACTTGCAACACGTTCGTTTTCTAATATAATAAGATGAGATGACGCTGCATTTTTCGGCCACTCGAGGCCAAGTAAATGTGTCGTAAAAACTTGGGGCACCGTTTCCGAACAGAAGTGAAAGTGTTAAAAAATCAATTGGCTACCGTGAAGCTGGTGTTGTTATACTGTGAAGTGATAACTTTAGATACCTACAAGTTATGAAGATATAAGTGACGTTCCACGTGCAAAGTGCCTTTTGGGGGTTTTGAGTTATGCATATCCCTGCAATCTGCAACTCATAAGCTATCCAAAAACCCTCCATAAGGTACCTTTCCACGTGGAATGTCACATATTATTTGAAGATATTTTTTTTTATATCAGAGATTCAATGTCCATTATTCATAATTAGTATTTAGGTATCTTAGTTGTGTCCAATATACATAATCGTATTTACCAAAAACCTATCCTATATATTTCAAATCATGTAAGGTCTAACAGGGCAAAGCCATTTAAGCCCAAAGGCAATAAAACGATCACAGGCTGGCTCAAAGTTTCACCTTGAAAGCTACCTGTAGTTGAAAGCTTTTACACCCAGAACTTTTAATACCATTCAAAAACACGATCACACTCATAGCCCCCACTACCCCACTAGGATTCCCTATATCGGGGTTTCATGGACATACACAGAAACAACCAAAGAACACCCAGACCCAGAAACAGACATTTAAATTAATAATTCAAATGTCTGCCCCGGCCGGGAATCGAACCCGAACCCTCTGCTCAGAAGGCAGATACACTGTCAACTAGACTATGCGGGCCGTCAAACTAACTCTGCCTCTGAAGGAAGATGACCTGAAGATAAACCTCTATTTCCATTTGACACGATGCCAAGCTCCTCATACTCATCAATCAATCAATGCTGTTAACATTTTGACCGCGCACTAGGTTCATTTCACATTTATTTTGCGTGTTGTAGTTCAATCATAGAGTCAAATCTAAACTGTAGTATACAGGGTGTAAAAAACTACTGCGTTCCTTTAAACCACGTGTTCTACTACTAATGAATGATACCAACGAACTTTCCCAAAGATCAAAAATTTTAACTCTAAAATATATTGCCTTTTCCATAAAAAGCGATGCTCGCCTCATTTGAAATTTTGTATGAACGAGACTAAATTTTATTTGGTGCTTATTTTTTTTTTTGCTTTGCGGAAGTTGTTTGTTGTCATTTGAAGAGCATGTGGCTTAAAGGAACGCAGTATATTTTTTACACCCTGTATAGTATAGTAGGTCAGTAGTCGGAGAGCTAGCTTACGTGATCCGAGACAAAATAACTAAAAGGTAACTTCGTGTTTCGGTTGAGTGCACCGTGCTCTCGATTCGACTTGTTTTTGTAAAACCAAATGAAATTGCGTACCTAGCTAGACTCTTTACTTACTTACTTACTTACCTCGCTGGCTCAGCGACCCGAAATGGATCCTGGCCTCCGACATTAAATGTTTCGAACATGTATGTTATCTGATGCAGATAGCTGAGAAAACTTTGATACCGCGTTTCAGAACTTGTATTTTTATATGGACAAAAAATTTCAACACCTCCTAATTAATTGGTAGGCGGATTGGCGAGAGCTGTTTAATAGTATATTAGGCAACGAGGGAATAAAGCAGTGTCTAACGTCACGGGCAGCATATTGAATCCTGAGCGGAATGAAGGATTCTAGGATTAATTCCCGAGCGCAGCGAGGGAATTAAATCTTTAATTCCTGAGCGAAGCGAGGGAATTATGACAAGAATCCTGAATGTAGCGAGGGATTCAAGTCTGCCCAAGGCGAAGACACATTTATTCCCGAGGAGCATACTATATTTTACACACCTACTGCACAGATTACTTAGACGGTGGCAGGCGTCTGTAAGATAATAAAGCTCAGAAATATACCTAATCATGTAATATTGATACATAAATAAATATTGAAAACATACCAGAAGCAACAGATCCGAAAGTCAATTCACACTCACTGAACTACACTTCACGTTCACAATCCACTACCTACGTATTTTTCCAAAAAACGAATTGATCGTATTTAACATATTCAACATAAATAACAAAATACGATAAAATACTAGTCACAATGTCTTCTGGAGTCAAAATATTAATTTCACTCGACAATTTACGAAATGGAAGTAATAATCAATGAGAGAAAAACTTTTGCAAAATCAAACCGCGTTTTCTTTTTTTTAGTTTCTTTTTTTTATACAAAGCAAAGAGCACATACAGATAACTAGTCATACAGCCTTTTTACACTCGCCGGGAGGCGCAGAAGGCGAGTGTGGCAACAGTTTTAATACACACACAGCCATATTTTTTTTTTCTGAAAATTATTTTCTTAGTAGTTCACATGACATTCCAAATTCAAATCACATAATAACCCTTGGGCTATTAAGGATTTCCATACAACTTTAAATCCCTTGGGATTATTTTCTTGCTTTAAACGCAAGTTCCTTGATACATTATGTTGATATAATAATGCAGAGGTGTGTAAAATGTATTAAATAATCCATTCCTTATTTATAATTTACCTACCATAATGAAATTCGTGCGATGCTATGCTATTCTAATCGAGCATCAGACAGTAAAGTTTAAGTGGTAGAATTAAACTAGCTTGTCTACGACTAGCAGTTAAAATTTAGCAGTAAATCTATTTATATGTTTTCTGGTTTAGTTTTAATTAAACACCAACTACACATATAACCATAAACACAATCGCAACAAATAGATGAATAAGGAACTTCAAATGTCAGGTCTGATAATACTATCTCATAAAGTGTTAATTTTAGGTCAGTCAGAACCACGCAGTAATGTGGAACTATTTGGTCATTGGTTAACCATTTAGCTGCATTTCGTCCGTTGTTGGGTTAACCACTAGTGTGGTTTAGTTTTGCATACACGCCACGACCTATTGTTTAACATACTAATGTGATTGGTGGTTATGTGAGTTACTAGTTTATTTGGCAGTCAGTATATTTGGCTTTTAAAAATCTACACTATTTAATATTTTTTAATGTTTTTTAAAAGTTGCTGATTTGACTAGTAGTCAAATAGCGTTTAACTTGCTCTATGCATTCTGACATTTACAAAATTAGAAACTAACTGCATTTCCATGCGATCGTTTCCTATTTTGCAAAACATGTCTCTTGCAAATTACATTTCACTCCATAAAGCACCATGTGTTTACGATTAAAAGATAAACGTACGTCGTAAAGATTCTTTATGATCTTGGTTATTAGCTTTTCATTATACTATAAAGCAAGTGGTAAAGATGTATATCGCAAAGTTGTTCTATTAGGTAAAGTCTGATTAATAAGTATGATTTATAGTAATATGCAGTAGGAATTTCCTAGAATATAAGAGTTTATTATAAAGGGGATAGAAAATACGCCAATATAGTGGTCCATTTTTTTACGTGTGTACAAGTAGCGTACTTAAATTCTAGTGTCGAAAATTTGGAAATGGACATGCCCACATAAACTAACGTCTGAGGTGGGTTACCGGGTATGAAGGGACAGCGTACCGAATACAGATAGGGTTGCTCACTGCTCAGCCAACGAAACTGAACAATTTTCACCAGGAAAATCTTGTTTTTTTTTTTGTTGTGTTTTCCATAAAATTGTGTAATCGAGGTCGATCGAGGTGGTTGTATGCGAAAGTCAATTTTACAAGTCTTCTAGACTAAAAGACTATAGAGGCCATAATGTATTCTGTGAAAGAGGCAATTTAAGTGTTAACTAAACAAAAATCAAGAGGCTACAGAAAGTAATAAGTACTTAACTGGCCTTAATGACTAAGCTAGCTACTGTACGTCTACCTTACGTAAATGTTTGGGTAAAACTTTTAAATCATTCATATTTTTTTTCTAATAGGCTTAATTTTGGTAAGTCGTGTCTCAGTGGGTATACTTACTTATTGTTCTTTGGGGAAGGTTAGGTATGTTGTAGTGTAAAATATAAACAAATTTTTACAATTCATTCATATTATTTACATAAATACCTTCAGACCTACTGCAGCATCGTACAAACCTTCTGTTGCCGGACACTGATTAAACAATGTTTTTTTTTAAAGTAGACATTACATCTTATACAAACGAAACGTGTCTCCAAACACCGTAAACGCCTTTCTCTTCTTAGCACATGCCAATTGCAATCAATGACTTGGTATCTGCCTATAACATTTCACAATCTCAGCTAGTGATGCCATGAATGTTCGGCTATTATTCGGTATTTGGAATATTCGACCAGTTTTCTTTACTTTACATGACGCACATTTACTGAATTTGTTTTTCTACTATCTTCAACTTGTAAGTAAGTATTTATGAGTGGAAATGGTTATGAATTAATATACAGGGTGTAAAACAAATACTGTGTCTCTTGAAACGGCATGTGCAACTGACAACTTTCAACAATAACAAAGCACATTTTTTTTTAGCTCAAATCACAAATATTTCAAGGCAAGCGGTAGGTACTCTTTTTACAATCTGTATTTTCACAAGTTTTGGTGACAAATGACTGCACTTTTCTTCGTAGATAAATAATAACAGGTGAGCAGCCATCAGCCGAATTATTCGGTATTTGGATTCAGACAATTTACAATTCATGACATCTCTAATCTCAACCTAAGGTTCCATAAAAAAAACTGTGTAGCTTTCAAATGACGGAATCTGATAAATAATATGTGTGAAGTGATTGACGAAGTTTCGTCTGTTAGCTTAGAAATAGAAACTTATGTAGGTATTAGTTTATTGTTCTTTTGGCCTGTGATCTGCGGGTCATTTGCCACAACGTAGTTGCCATTGCTATTGCCTAGTATCTTTAATGCTATGTAATTACGACTATGCTATGTAATCACATGGAATTAGGCCTACCTACCATCAGAAAATCTAAAGCTTGTTCATTTCTGAAGAATCGTACTTAAAACTCCTACAGAATGCATTTTCTTACTGTGGCCAGCAGTAAAAATTCTCGTGGGATTAAAATTAAACTGATAGGGAAGAATCTACTCATGAAACTGAAAAACATTTCTTAGTAACTTTTCTCCAAAATATGAAAAAAGGATTTAAGCCTCCTATAAGTATATGAATTTTCAATAAACATTTTCAATCAATTTGTTTTCATACAAAAATGTTAGCTTGAGAGATTCATTTGTTTTTAATATTTTTAAAAAGTTCTTTAAGATATGGTGTTCAGTTTTATGCGTAGATTCTTCTCTATTCGTATTATTCATGACTTTTTAGACACCCTGTATACATAGCGGCTGTGACGCCGTAAGCAAAATTAACTATACTCATTAGTTATAGACAATAGTAGAGACATTTCTCCTTAGGAAAGAATTTATTTGATTGTGCATTGTACTGCCTTGTTGCGTCTAATGAATGATTATGCAGATTTCACTTTCTAATGTTGTACATCATTTATTGTTAATACTTACATTGTTTAGGCGCGTGTTATTCAAATTAGATACTGCTATGGTCAAGAAAATGTTAACAATAGGAACATTTTGAATATATAAGTTTGTAACCCACCCCACCATAAAAACACCAGTAAAAAAACACCATGTTCCTAAAAGTAAGTACACCATAAGTATGATTTATTTGTGATTTTCTTTTTTTTAATGCTGTCATTTAAGCGACTGGTATCGATTCTCAAATTTTACTGGGCTTACTAACTGCGGCTTGGGGACCCAAAGTAAGTCTTGGCTCCGACACCGAGACGTGCAAAATCTGAAATATATAATTTTAACTTTTTTTTTTTAAATGTAGAATAGACAATTTTTTTCTTTCGCGAAGTTCTCAAGTACTGCAAAGTTTTAATAAAAAAATACAACAGTATTTAATTTCACTTATAACAGAAGTTAATAGTTACGGGAACTAGGCGTTAGGAGACATAATATAACTTTATTGTACTCCAGAGTAACATAAAGTACATATAATTCAGATAAGTATTACAGAGAGGGTCAAATGACACAAGTACAACATATTTTATTACCAGTGTACAATATTTTACGCGCGAGAAAAGAAAAGAAAATGTATGGCAAATGTCATATTATTTACAAGAGGACATGGGATCATAAATAAATGCAATATACCTTATGTAGAATGCTAAGTTACTGAAAATAATTGTAACTTATTTTTTTATGTTGGAGAGATAAATTGTATTTAGATGCCATATTTCTTTTACTTTATAGCACAGACTAAGGCTCGTATTTATAAAGCGATCTCAAGATTGAGAGCAATATTAAGTATGGATTTGACAGGTCGTTTTGTACTGAAATGAAATTTCTGATACGAACTCAAACTAGCTGTCACTCTTGAGAGCTGATTATAAATACGACCCTTAGTAACTCAAAGGTATTAGGCCCCGCCGCGCTCATAAGTAATCTGTGGTATTAGTATAATTGTACCTGTCACTAATAAATAAATAACCCCCCGAAGCAGCCCTCCTTTTTACATACCTGAAGCTCTGATAATTTTCTAATTTCTAACGTGTTAAAATAACACCACATCAATATTAAATTAAAGTCTACGATTAAGATAGTCTAGAAATGTGTTCGCTTGGTTCGCCCCATCAGTATTCCATGATGTTATTTCAGTATGAATATCTAAATATCTGAAGGTTCTAAATCAGCTTATTCTCGAAAATCAGAATGACGCTCGTATCGCTTTATTTACGGCTCCCAAAGGAAGCTCGAGCAAAATGGATTCTGAATACTTAATTAAAACGGTTTCATTATTGATTCCTCGACTGATTCGTTTGGTTTGCTTATATTTACGGACTAAAATGCATACTACCGAGTATGAAGGACTGGGTAATTCTAATTTAATATTATAAAGAAAAGCTTAGGGTTAAATTTGTTTGTCTCGGTAACTGTTTCTAGTTTGAGATAATTAAAAAGTTGGCGCCTGGGTTCATCGAGTCATTTGTTTGGCCGTCTAGAAAGAAAAATAAGCACTTTTAACAAAATGAGACCCCAGTACCGTACCAAAGTAAGGCCCGTATTTATAATCAGCTCTCAAGACTGACAGCGAGTTTGAGTTCGTATCAGAAATGTCATTTCAGTACAAAACGACCTGTCAAATCCATACTTAATATTGCTCTCAATCTTGAGATCGCTTTATAAATACGAGCCTAAGTACCATATCTACATGTAATAAACGTAATGATGGTAATGTAGAGTAATGTTCGGTAATTTACGTATTTTGCGAAGTTGAATCATGCTAGATTACTGAGTCTGCTCGCAGTTTAAATAATAGTCTTTAGTTACAGGTTACAGGTACATTTTATAGCGCAATGATGACTGGCGAATAGAAATGGTAATTATTCATTTTAACATTTTTCTTTCTTCTTGATTTAATCGTATAAAATTACTGAAAGTCTTCCTAAAATTAGAAATAGAATTTGACCTAATTCCATGTACAACGGATAATCTTTTAAATTAAGATCATTTATTGGTAAGGCATGCACTTACTAACACAATAATAATAATAAAAAAAATATGGAAGACTTGCACCCACCACGGATAAATAAATAAATGCATTTAGCAAAGAAAGAACTACTTTCGAATTAATTAAGACAAAATCTGTCTTAAAATCAGATTTCCTTTTTACACAGTCTGTAACGTCCTTTAATGTAGATGGGCGGGGCATGGATGAGTTTGCAATGGGCCCATACACGCGATTCACCGCTTGGCCTTGGGCCAGTTAATGGGTTAATCACCTGACTGCTACCTGGCTGGCTAGATGGCAGACTAGAAAGTAAATGTTCTAAAACGAGTACTTATATCCAGTTTTCAGTTTTTCACATTCGAAACTTGTTTTTATACAGGAGTTGTCATACAAACGAGATCTCCAAGATATACTGTCCAATAAGTTCTTTGTAAAATTACTTATGATATGATATACATCAGTTTGTGATATAGAATATATTGTAGCTGATGATCACATTCGGGTAAAGATTGTGTCTACGATGGGCAAGAAAATATTTTCTTTCGATAGGGATGTAAGAGAAGTTATTTTAGGACACTTGGGGCCCTTAAAAGCCATTAAAGTGAACATCCAAGCAACAGTTTCGTCCCTTTTTGAACAACACACCTTGTACCTAGATGGTAAATTCATTTTCTATCTTTCATATTTATACAATCAGCGTATGACATAAATAAAATTGCTTAATTTTACTATAGTCACCTCATTCTCTATGTTTGTAGATATATTCTATCGGCATTCTTACACAAACATGCACATACACACACACACACACACACACATAATCACGCCTTTATTCCTAAAGGTTGTTCCGCCACGTCTGACATTTTTTGAGGGTTATTCCAGGTAGATCTGTATATTACTATAGTGACAGGTTGTCAGCCCATCGCCTGAGTAACAATACTGAAACGCTCAAATCCCTTAGCTGATTTTACAGTATGCCCGGGAGGAGATGCAGCTGGCACATTATTCTATGTTTTTCTATCACTCCCAGTCCAGGATTGAAGCATTCTTACAACAATAATTATGAAAATGATCTAAGATTTACAGTCAATAGAAAATTGTACGTCAATGACGCCAATCATTCCTATTATGTCAGGTGCAGCCTATGATTACCAACAGTTAGAACAGCACCAGAATGTACATGGTAAGTACCTACAGGCGGTATTTATTTATTCTAATAGACAGTGTTGGCATAATATTTCTATGACGCATTTCTGAGCAAATTTTAAGTTAGAACTTTCTTTACAATAACCTTACTACCTTAGCAATAAGGCCGCCAATTGTACTACTTCTCTGTGTAATCAATTTGTAATTTCTGTGTTTTTTGTGTAATAAAGTATATTTGTATTTGTATTGTATTTGTATTGTATTTGTATTCTTTCAAGAATTAAAAAAGATACAAGTGTTATGCTAATAATGGGAGGTCAAAGAGTAGATTTTCAGTAACTAAAGTAGGACTTTTGTGTAAAGTGTCGGAGTGTGAGTTGTGTAAACTTTTCCCGGAGTAGATTAAGGCTCGTATTTATAAAGCAATCTCAAGATTGACAGCAATATTAAGTATGGATTTGACAGGTCGTTTTGTACTGAAATGACATTTCTGATACGAACTCAAACTCGCTGTCACTCTTGAGAGCTGATTATAAATACGGGCCAAAAAAATCTTCCCTCGGGAAATCTATAAAGCTTAGAATCAACCCGCAAGGCAAAAACCAGTTTAATAATGTTCAAGCTTCTTATACAAAGACATTTAAACGAATTTAATAAAATGTCTTCACGTTACAAAATGAGAAAAAGTAACAGCGTTTTCAAGAGTCGTTTTGAGCATAGCCTAAAGAAATATGAGAGGTTTTATTGTGAAAAATAAAGGGGTCTTGTCTGTGCACTCAGGAATTAAATTCTCTGGTGGGAATAAATGGCGCACTTACTTAATTAGATTTAATTTTGTTGATGGTTGCCTATAAAGGTTTTTAGTACGAAGGCAGTTTAAATGGCTTCTTTTAAGCTTTTTATTCTCGCCCATTACAGTATTAAGCTCTAGCGTGTAGGAGATAGCACACATAACTGTATTTTATCTAAAAATACAATCTGTGTGGCACAGAGCCAAGCTAGACAATCTGTAGTATCGTGGAAACGATAAGTCTTTAGGTACTCTATATTTAGGTAGCTAGCTAGGTAGTAAGATAATAGCTTGTAATAAATAGTCCGTTAGTAAATTGTGGATGGCACCTACGCCTACTTACGACGAATAATTTAAGGTTCTACAGTTTCTATTACTTATAACAATCGTTTTTGTCCCGTGGATTAGTTTCTTAAGAGGTCTAAGGGACATGGCAAATAGGAAGCGGTGCGGCGCGGGCGAGGCGGAGGCGCGTCAATTTTGTATGTAATTTACGTCTGCGCAGCGCAGCTTGATTTGAAGTTTCTATACAAAAACGACGCATCGGCGCCGCACCGCCTCCTATTTGCCATATCCCTAAGAGACAACTTCTCGCAAACTGATATGGGGTTGCTCAGTCAACGAAACTGATCAACTTTCACAAAATAAATTATTTCAGAAACAATATATTGCCTCTTAGTATGAATCAGGGATCTTTATCTGCTTACGTTTTTAAAATCTGTCTAAACTCTATTTCTGGATATAATACCGATCAACAATGGTATCCCAAAGCACGCATGGAGAATCCAAAAGGTCGTCGCAGTCAAAAACCGGTTAGGCTACGCATTCCAAGATTGTATTATGCGTATAGGCCTAGGCATGCCAAAGCTCATGTTCACCGGAAATTGAGGCTTTGCGTAATCTAACAAAATGCGAACGTAAAACGCGTGACCCCCTTCTGCCTTCTAGGAACCCCTACTTGCATTATTATTTTAAAGTAGTCGGAAGTAGGCTGTTTCCGTAAGCACTGATAACACCCAAGAAATGTCCACCACGCCCATCACGTCACTCTATTTCTAGACTCTAGACTATAAAGACTATATTGTAGGGGGGCCAGTGCTAAGACACGTTTTATAAAATTTTACTTTACAAATTACATACAGGTACAATTTTATTCGATGTAGGGTAGTACATAGGTTATTAATAAAATAACCGGCTAGAAACTGCCTCTATGATCTCTGAGCCTTGGGCCTTGGAATACCGATTCGGAAGTCATGGATTCGATTCCCACGTGGGGAACAAAAAGTTAATATTTATGTTAATATACCTATCACTTTGTGAGATTTTCCTCTGCTTGGTAAGGACAATAAAGGCTAAATCACTTAATTGTATGTCAATAAAAGGGGTTCAGCGCTTCGGAGGGCACGGACCCTAGTCGCTGCCTTAGGTTAGTCACATTACGCAATCTATTTCAAACAATTATTTAGGCAGCTATAAACTCCGTCACCAGGGTTCGCCGGGTCGTATAAATCGACTCGAGATGAAAAAGATCGGCTGCTCAATGAATTTTCTCGTGATTTTCAAATTGTAGTTTTATGAAAGGGGCCCCCGATGTCTCGCCCTCTATGCTAGTATCAATGTAGACCATCAGGAAGAATGGCAGACGGTCGGGGCCACGTTTACCCTTTAGCATACACCTTGATAGGGTAGTTTAAGTGTGTACAAGCGTTGGCATGTTTATTCTAGCCTTTACATTTTACTTTATCTTTTATGCTGGACTCGGATAAAAAAACAGTGATTAAAATGCTGCTTTTCTCGCAAATAATATCGACCGTTGGAGCGTGGATGAATATAAAGCTTCGGTTTATGTTGCCATTGAGGCTATATCAGTCTACATCTACCTACTGTTGAGTATAGGCCTCTTCTTTCGTAATTGATTGGCTATAGCATTAGCTAATATTGATAGACAACTTGTCAATGTACTAGAGTAAACCTAGACCGTTCGCTATAAACGTTTTTAACAACTAGAAAATATAGACTCGTCAGAATTCGTTTCAGCCTAAAGCGCTTGAGCAGATTTTGTGCAAACATGCTGTAAATATCTTCAGCATACATTACTAGATAGATAGATAGATAGATAAAATCTTTATTGTTTCACACAAAACAAACAGCAAAGTACAAACTAACTTAAAATTAATACAATGACGACAGAACATGGACAGACAAATTAATAAAAACATACCAATAACTATACTCGTACACGGACATCACATTTTGCACCGCACTGTCTGTACTGCGTAAAGCCAATTGGCGCTGACTCAGCATAGTGCTGTAGTACGAGACTACAACGCTGATATTCTGTCAGTACCAGACGGAGTGAGCACGCGACTCGTGTAGCCAATACGATAATAAGATAATACTTATAAAATATTGTAAATTAATTAAAAATGGAAATAAAATAAAATTAATAAATAAAATAATTTTAAGAGTAACGTAGATAAATATAATAATGATTGTGTAACATAGATTAAATATAACATAAATAAATATGAGGGTAGTAGTTAATTAAATAAATAAATAAATAAGGTAGTGTAGCTGTATTTATGATAGTGTGTGACTGAGGGGCCTCAAGCATTTCTAGTTTGTAGGGATAAAAGATGTTTGCGATATTCCTTTTTAAATGTGTATTTGCTAGAAATGTCTCTTATAGGGGGAGGAATATCATTCCAACATTTTGACGCTGAATACTTGAAGCTCCCTCGAAAAAGTGCAAGCTTGTGTCTCGGGATATGCATAACATCCGAACAAGAGCGTACCGCGTACCGATGTGCAGCATACCTCCAAATAAATTTAGTTTTAAGGTAATTGGGCTGACCATACTTAACCACATCAAAAAGTACACTGGCCAAATGCAATTTTATACGGCCCTCCATCTTTAGAATATTTGCACTGTTCAAATATGGGGTGACATGAGTACGAGGCGGGATATTACTACCATTCCTTTGATCGGGGTTGTTTAGGTTGATCGTTACTTGTCTTTGTTTCGTAGTCTGGTAATCGAAGCTTTAAGCTCTAGTTAATCCGAAGGTAAGATAGTGGGGTTCAAATCCCTCGAGGGCACACATGTAGGTTAGATCCTGGAATAGAACATCCAAAACTCATTTAATGCGAGTGAAACCTCGGGCGGAAAGGTAGTACCTAAGTATGATAAATTTTTCAATTTCTGAGATTATTCCCGGTTCAAACATTCTAGACCTACTTGAATAGATACGTCGTTCAACAACTAAAAATAGTATTTTCTTCATCTGCCTAGCTTTTTCCCGGCCTAATGCTGGGGTCCACTTTCTGGCTTTTTCTACTCCACTAAAAATAGTAAACCTAAACGAAAACATAACGCCTAGCCACAAATAATAGCACCGCGGGAGTCGGCGACACAGATTTCTTTGCTTCAATTTATCTACAGGCGCCGGCTCGACCTTTCTCTAAATAAAAAATAAAACAGAAAATCGGGCTCCGGTAAATCTTGATATTAAGTCCTTTGGCCGTGAAAGTTTAATTTTCCTTTAACAGTAGAAAGACAGCAGTTGATAGCGAGTAAGGAAAAATAGCGAGGGCAGTGAAAAACATGAATGAAACATGGATTCAGAAAAATGAAATAATAAATTGGTAATCTACCAATTCGAATGGAATAGATAAATTTAAAGGTTATTGTAGCGCGTAGATGATTAGTGTTTCATACTTTTTATTGCTGTAACACCCTATTATATTGGAATGGTGGTTTTTCACGCAATCTCTACATTAGCTCATGGAGTTATTTTCCCATTGACTTTAACAATGTGCGCTTGAGCATAAATAAACAATTAGGTATTATGTGATTTCGTATGTTTTGACTTCGACTGTATTTTGTATTCTTTAGTCTAAATAAAAGCTACGGTCATTAATTAAATTAATCATTTTGTACGGCTTGAATATCTCGTCGATACAATATGTTTTATTATTTCACTATAGATTTTCCCATTTCCTTTTTCTTCGATTCTTTGTCAGTTTTAACAAGTTTTACTGTTATGTCGTGAAATATCAAACATTAGACTTAACTTTTAAGGAAAATATTAACAGTTACCTAACATTCTAAAAGTCATAACATAACTATATTTAAATCATAAAGAAAAACGGTCTTTACAACATTAAAAAATACTTGGTTATTATTTAAATACAGATCAAATAAAAATAAAATAACTGAAGAAATTACTCACTGTTGCTATTCACAAATATCTTAACATTTATGTTCCTTCATACTGTACAAAGGTTGTATAGGTACTATACTATAATACCCACCTACATACATGCCGTACTTGTTTTCTTACAGAGGTTTATATAAGGAAAATAAATACCTTGTGAAAATACGGTTGCCTCCCAGCGTTGTTGTTTACTTTACGTGGTACGTTACGTGTGACTGAGCCTGAAACATATACCGGGTTTTATGGCAAACTGAAAGGGGTCTCAGCTTAGTTAACGAAACTGAACAACTTTCACAAATATTTATTGTAAAAAAAAAATATTGTAGTAAGTATGGGAAAGCCAAAATTGTTTTGTGCAGGATTTCTTCAAATATTTTTATGTGATCCTTCATCGATACTAAAACACCCCTTGAGTACAGATTACCTATAAGCGCAGCGGGCGCCTGAGCTATGGCACGCAATTAAAAACACATTGTATGCGTGCTGAGTGTCATCCCGATCCGTCCAGTGGTTGACTCATAATTGAGTATCTAACATCCGAACTTCCGTATTTATAATATTGGTAGAATTAACTGCATGCGAACGTTTTTTTTATTATATTAGCGGAATCGGCATTCCTTCAACTCAAAAAACCTATATCAAATAAAACACAATGCTTATGAAAAAAAATGTGTTAGATTATTGTCACTCGTCCGAAAACGTGAAAAATAACCCTAACAGAATGAAAAGCGTAGTTTTTGTATTCCTTCCTCGTATGCAAAATACAGAGCGCCGAGTGCTATGTTTGCATTTATATTTCCATCTACATTGTGTGAATTGGAACCGGGAAATAAAAAAGACCACCACATCACTGTACAATCAAAATAATTCTGTAGAGTTGAAAGTCAAAATAAATGTACTTACTTACCAAAAGAGCGATAGAAAAACATTGAATGTGTCCTGACACATTCAATGTTCTTCTATCGCTCTTTCTTTGCTCTTCAAGCACCTGTGCTTGTTCTCCCGGGCATGTTGTAGGAGTCACCAAGGATTCGAGGCTTGATGGGCTGACGACCTTCTCGACTTCACTACACATTTTAATCTTAAATAATATTTTGTCAGACGTGGCGGAAACGCATTTTACTAGGCGTTTTACCCGTCTACCCCGTAAGGGATAAAGGCGTGACGTTATGTTTGTACGCATCAATCCGTTATCGTTTCTACGAGTTATGTGAAAGCACAACGTGAGACAACCTCCTACGGGGTTGACCGATGACCTTGTAAAAGTTGTTGGCCTGTTGGCAGTATGCAGGCGGCCCGCAGAGTCGAGGCCAATATTAGTTTTTATATAAAAAACGTAGTGTAAAATATAGTTATTTTTTCAAAAATAGTTTCAACCGAATTCGAATTCGAATATTTTCGATGACAGGGGCCAGCCTCCCAGAGATCGACCATAGTTTTTCTTGCCCAACACACAAAATGCTCTCTGTATTCCTAAAACTAACTGAAACGCAGAGAGAAATCAAGATCAGGACCGAGTTTTTACATGTCTATTTGACAACATGTATCATCTTACTTTTTAACGTCTGCAAAGTTCTATTTAAACTAGAAACAACAACACAAAGTCACGCTAAAATATGATTGATATTCGATTAGTATGTGGTATTTTATCTTACAAGCAGCTCATTCTTTCTAATCTATATATTATAATAATCAATAATATAATATTAGATTAAATAACATTAGATAGTTCAGCATTATATTAAATTCTGTGTAATGCCACCACTGTTCGTTTGTCAGGTTTGTTGTAATTAAACTAACCCCAGCGAGGTAAAGCGGTCTAACGCCAGAGACGGATTTAGTATTCCCTTTAGTAGAGGGAGACATACTCGCAATTCAATATGTATGCTACTTGCCTCAGACGACTGGTGATAGTTGCTATATCTGGCTGCCTATGTTGTTATTTATAAGTGCTGCAACCCAAATTTATAAATAGACGAAAAAAATAAATAAATGTAATGTATGATTGTATGTAGAAGTTAAAGAATTGCCGCTTAACAAATCCTATGTCACTATTATTATTCTACCAAAATGGGATCCTATAAATTATATTTACACATAAATGGTCAGAAACAAGTATCATAAAATAAATTTATTTGATAAAGCAATTTTAGTCACAAACTATACTTTACTTCCAAATCCAATCCTGGATGCCCAACCTTGACATGCCTTCAAAATGCTAGGAGGGGCCCATATATTGACTTCCATTATAATTGACTAGCTATTTTTCTGGGGTAGTCGATAATTTGGGGGTTTTATGTGTCTCTTCTAAGGGTGCAGGTGGGGCACCACTCCCACCTAATTATAAGGATAGTGGACGGTTTGCTCTTGACTTTAGTCTATTCTAAATTTGATCGTGATATGATTGTGATTGAGTTTTATATCATCACAACCTTAATACGTGTAGGTAAAGAAAGTACCCCAATACACATCGAATAAATACATGTTTATTATTGTTTTATTGAATGTTTTGATTAGTGTTACTGGGTTAACAAAATGTTGACGTGGCGGAATATTCCGATACGTAGGATGTACTTCCCACAACGCCACAATATTTTGCTGATAAAATATTCAATCTCACTATGAATAGGAGGAAATTTCTACGCATGTATAACGTACGTAGGTACATTATAACTTCTGCAGAGTAAACATTTTATTATACAGGATGTGCCGTAGCGTACTTCTATCCATTAAGGATCGGAAAGGCGCGTTGTTATTAGATTTTCTTCCGATCACTCGATCGTATTTTTTTTTCTGTGCAGTCTCACAACAAAGTTTTTTTATAAACCTATAGTTGACGAAGTCGTTACGTGCAGAAAAGACCTTGGTAACACAATCTTGATTTCTCCGTAGCATGTCTACAACGTCTACGGCGTAGGCGTTCTACGAAATCCTCAAATTCGTAGCATTATACTGATTTATCATTTCTACATCTGTAATTTCAATGTCTAAGTCTACGTCTAAATATTAAGTAATGAATTGCTAACAGTACTTTTAGTATGAGAAGGTTGTTAAAATATCAAGTAGAAACTGAGCTCTATGAACGTTTCGCCCCCAACTTTGTCTATGCAACCTCAAAGCAAAATGTTGCAGTTTCCTTTATTTACAGAGTAGTATTTATGATGTGAATTTACAGTACGAAATAGGAAGATTTTGTAAGATTTAAGGGTCAGTTTACACGGCGTGCATTTTTCGATAGCGTGATACAATATAGAATTTATATTTTTTATGAGAAAATATGACTTTTCATTGACATAACTGGAAAATTCTTCTGATCCGCGCGGTGCAACCTGTCACTTCGTTTTACAAGGTCGCGTCGCTTCCCGGTGTAAACTGATCCTTATGTGCTAAACTGCTGAGTATATTATTTTTTAAAGAGATGAATATTAAGAGATCCTTTTTTCGGAGTGATTTTTCCATAATTATATTTAGTATCGACTATATTCTTAACCTAAGGGGCGTTGTTAGTAGCTAGATATATATCTGCACGCGTGCTAAATACCTAAGGATATCCCAGGTTCGATTTCCCCGGCGGACAACAATTGATTTTCCAAAAGCACCCCCTTAATTCCCCCCGGCTCTCCGGAATGTTGAAAGCAAACAATTACATTTGTTTACCCTTTTTCCAAAGTGTTATTCTATTTCATTGAAGGGTTTTCACAGCCCGACTCGGCGAAACGTTTCCTCGTCGAATATTATTCATTCATCCGTCCGTTGGTAATTCTGAAGGCTTTCAACTGAAACCACAGTACATAATACTTTTATACAAAGTAACAGAGATGGGGCTTAATTTTGAATGACAATAGGAATAACGAGGGAACAGAAAAGGCGCGCTAACTGCTGCTGTAATCTCATATTCATGTTCCGTAGTTAACGAAAAGGTTCGTTTGTGAACAATGGTTTTGAGTGTCACAAGGGTGCGAATACTAAACGGGCGAGAGAGGGGTGTGTGCCGGGTGCGGAGGGGCGGGGGCGCACGGCGGCAGACCGGAGCGCGCGACTGCGGCGAGCGAACGCCGCGCCGTCATCCCGCCGGAACGCACAAAAACAAGAGAAACAGTGGAAAATCTCGTGTGGAAACATGGTCGTTGATTAGTGGTGTGTGCCAGCGCCGCTGCCTGTTGCGCCCGCTCGCACCAGTTGCCGCTTCTAGCTCCCGGCTCCGAGCCTCCGAGGGCGCGCCTTGAGCCCTAAGTCGATAAATTTCGGTAAGTACGCTTTCTTTTGTTGCCAAATAAGTATTTAATGGACTTTCCGACCCTGACTGATGGCACCTTCGAGAATTTATTTCGAGTCATACATCTCAACCGCCGCTCGCTCGAAAAGTTTAAGAAAAGTGGCGCCTAATATTAGGGACAGGCCTACTCAAGTTGGAACTCGTTATAAGCAACAACGTAAAAAGAACAAAGGAAACCGCAAATTATACTGCTTGTCATATTCACTCGGCGAAAATTGAGCACTTTTTCAGTTCCTTAGACTTAGAGTAAAACGTTCTTGAAGAAGTTCATAAAAATACGTGTTTAGCTTCATCAAATATTCTGCGGCAAAACTTAACCATGCTAGTATATTTTCTAGACTAAGACTCTAGACTGGGAAAAAAATACTTCCAGTGACGACTAAAACACTTTCAGCGTGTAACTAAAATTTCAGGAAATCGTAAACGCTTGAATTCAAAACACATTTTCAGCAAAATCTTTCAACCGCACATGACTACGCAAAGGATCAAAAGGTTCCGTAAAAGCTTTCGGAAGTTGCAGGGCCTGTATCTTTTTTAAATCGAATAGGCACGAGTATGTGAGGAAATTTCGTTTGACATCCATTCCGTAGCACGGTCCAACGGAATCTCAACTAAATTTGACACATTAGTTCCTCTCGCCGTCACGAGCATCCGAGAGGCCTTCCTGTTATATTCTGGTCCATAAAGCACACGTTATAAATGATAAAAACCATAATGGCTACAGGAAATGGGCCTCCCCCAGGTAGAGGGTGTTTGCGGTACCTACTCACAACGCTTGGGAGCGTAGTAAAAGATGGATAAATTCACAACGAATACTTAAATTTATCAGTTTCTCTGAATTTTATCCAAATTTAACGACACCCTCGGTATGAAATTGCTGATGCTATTTTGTTCCGGCATCACACGAGTACCTAGCCTAGAACCTCTATTATAAATCGAATATGTTTCCAAGACCAAATCTTGTTTGGTTTCCATTCCGTAGCTCGGTCTAACGGAATTTCAACTACATTTGACACATTAGTTTCCTCTCGCCGTCACGAGTATCCGAGCTACCTTCCTGTTATTTCTGTTCCAAGCACACGTTACAAATGAAATATTGTGTAGCATCCACAGTCCACTCTTCTCTTCTATTACCGGACGAACACTGGTGTCAGAGTTTTTAACTTGCTAAAAGGTCTACTGACACGTTTTGTACAACGACTACTAAAGACCGAATATGACCCTCTGAAGCACGTATTTTAGGAAAATCAGGAGCAACCAAAACTGGGGAAAATCTCACAAAGTGATAAATTGACAAATATCAACTTTATATTTTCTAACGACCTCTGGATGGATAGACCATGGCTCAGACCACTAGACCACGGAATAGGAAAAGGACCTATTGGATTGGGGGTTCCTATCCTCCATGACCTTCTCATCCTGCTTTTAGGTGGATTGGTGAGCTTTCAGTACCTAAAGACCCAATTTAGTAAAAAAAATAAAATAAATTGCATAATATTATTGGTCGTTGCTAAAAAGCTCCCATAAGTACGTCATTATGAAATACAATTTCTCAGTTTCAACCTTGTCACTGTAGTAATCATAATTCAAGGCCTTGTAATAAAGCCTAGGTATTACCTATACACGCGATTGCTAGATTATCCTATCAATCATCAAACCCAGATGTTTGGGATCATTTCAGTTTTATTTAATACCTTATGTACTAAACAGGACTTAGATAATATCGCTTGCATTTCTGTAACCTATATCTTAGTTTTGCGAGGTAAAGCTATCAGCGTATGGGATACTTCTTAGCAAACGTCTTGAGCATTGAATGGCATAGTGGGAGAAGCGTAGCTGAAATTCGCTATACAATGTTTTCTCTTAAGGTTTTTTTTTGTACTCAGTCAAGGTTATTGCTGAAGTTGTTTGCCTGGAACTATATCTAAAATTGATGACTGAAATATTTAAAAAATTAAAGATGTTTCTAACCCACATGATTCAAGTTGACCTTCACGTCATATTTCTTTGACTTCCCTTGTTAAAGCGTTAGGACGATCACGGAATGACATAAAACCCTACGGACAAAGGCTACATTGTTATACTGGGAGCTGGTACCAAGTCTTCTCCTCTGAATAGAACTACAAATTGGCTACTTTGTCAATGGCACTTTGCTACAGAAGAAAGGTGCTATTTGAAAATAAGTATATAACGATCCAAAGGAGTTTTTATGCAGTATTTTCCTTAGTAAAATCTACTGTTTTATGATATTTTTTCTTATAAAAGAAAAAATAGGGAAATATGTGATCCAATTTGTGTAATAACAGGGCTATTGATTCTTACGACATAGAAAAATTGTTCGTTACCCAAAATGGTAACATAAATAATTAAACACAGGGTAACTACAGGTGTTGGGTCGTCTACAGGTATTTTTAGAACATAATTTAATTTCTAGATGAACGGTGACGAATACAAATTGAGTGACAAACTAAAATAATATTAGAGTGTGAAAAATAAATATTTAGTATAAATAATTTCTTTGGAGTGGGTTTTGAGGTTGATGCGTAGGTTAATTACTCAACCCATTTTGAATCGCCTTACATTACTTTACTTACAATACAATCCTTAATTGCACAAAGAAAAAAACAATTTACAATCTTATAAAAAAACATAGGAAAAACAGTAACTAGTCTACATACCTACTAGAGTCTAGTATGGAACTAGCACTATTTGATCGTGATCGTTTTGTTCAAGTTTTGTTCCTAAATCACCCTAAATCACTGTTTTCAAAGAGTGAGGGTGTTGAGTCAGACTTAAGTGCTAAAACTTTATACGACTGTCGTACATTTTATTATACGTAGTTGAAGAAATTAAATGGATCTGATATTCCTTAAAAAAAATTACGAGTGTTTATATAACATACTATGATTTTCTATCTATATTTTTAAAGCTCAGATGGTCAGATCAGTGGCACGGTTTCCCGAAGGTCGTTGGTTCAAATCCCTCCTGTGTGAAATTTTTGGTTTCTATATTTTCATGTGGTAATAGTATAACATTTTTTTCTTCTGGTAATCACATTAGCTGTGTTTTATTGTCTCCTACAAATGCGACTGGACGAGGACCGGGAAATTTGCATAGGACCAGAAATGTTTCTCATTTTCGACGCAAATTCTAAGCACAGTTGAAATCCCTCTAATTTTGTATTCCATTATATCGCAATTGTTATTCAAATGCGGATTTAAACAGTATTGATATTAAGGGACGACATTAGAAAACAAAAACGAATATTTTTATAGTATGGCAACGGACTTGCATAATTTTGAACCTTGAATCTTTCTAGGATAATCCGAGGTTCGTTTTTATTTGTAAGTCCGTCATTTTAGTTGGATTTAGTGTTTTTTTCTACTCTATGTAACAACTCTATCTGTTGAGTCTCAAATTATTAAGAAAGCTTTGTGTTTTGTGTTTTGTTTATTTATTAAGGATAGTATATTATAATTTCAGTTTTTTGACGAATAAATTTATTGTATTCTACGCTTTCCAATAAAAAAAGAAAGGAAAAATATCGTTAGTTATTGTTTCACTAACATTTATTATTCAGTATCAGCTCCTAATTTTCCTTTGAGAGTATTTTGATGTTTTCCATCAAGTCAATTTCGTCTGATAAAACAAATTTTCCAAGAACTCGTACAGATTTATTCGTATTTGATTTACGTCAGATTCATAGAAATATCTCCGATAATTTAAGGCCCGTATTTATAATCAGCTCTCAAGAGTGACAGCGAGTTTGAGTTTGTATCAGAAATGTCATTTCAGTACAAAACGACCTGTCAAATATACTTAATATTGCTCTCAATCTTGAGATTGCTTTATAAATACGAGCCTTAAAAGCCTAAGGCAATACACATCCTAATTATTCGATGTTCTAGGAGCCCTTTATAGTCTGCTTAAACTTATTATTTTTGAACATTGATTATTCATGTGGGAGGATTTACCTTATAAATAAACTTCTCGATGAAAGCCAAAAAGAGGATTCAAATTTGTATGATATAAATAAGTAGATAAAAGGATAACTTGGACTAACAAAATTTATTTGATGTTTTTTTCTTACTTGTGTTTTTTAAAATATTTGTTATTTCTATACAATAATCAAATTAATAAACGGTAGTAGACTAAGAGGTAATTTCTTTTATTTTATACAATTCCGTCAACATTCTATTAGATATATAATGGATATTAATCTAACTATGGCCAAAATACCAAATAACTCACTATGTAGCAGTTATTGAAAAGTCATCTCTTATAGTTTCCCCATAACACCACGCCGTAAACCATGCAAAATGTTGTGACAATTACTTACAAAACATCAAGTCAACCAAACCGTGAACAGTGGGATACAGGCTCTATCAGTTGCTACAACTGCCTGCCTGATAAATAATTATAGCAGTATTACCGGTGAAAGCCGAGATAAACAAAAAGAAAACGATAATAATAATAATAAAACCTGTCAATTTCGTGTGTGTCGACCGACACTCGACACCGTCCCATGAATACAATTTGAATGGGAAATACGAGTAATACAATGGTAATTTATGGTCGTCATTTAAGGCGTGTCGTTAAAATTTGCATTTCATATTTATCATAACTCTCCTTCTCCTGCAAGCCTCAGGTAGTATAGGTCCGTATTTATAATCAGCTCTCAAGAGTGACAGCGAGTTTGAGTTTGAATCAGAAATGTCATTTCAGTACAAAACGGCCTGTCAAATCCACACTTAATATCGCTCTTAAACTTGAGATCGCTTCATAAATGCGAGCCATAGAATATCTTGAAAAAGTTCCTGTGAATTTTAAGTCAGTTTTTATGTAAAACTTATTTTCGTTATTTGTACATACAGCTACTGCGCTATTTCTTTTTAGCCCTAGTGATAATTATGTGCCAAGCTTTTACCTAAATGTGCTGGTTACATATTATTGGAAAGTAAAAGTTTTCATAAGATTCTTTGCTTTTCAATACTACTGGTAAATGTCGGTAGATAAGTGCAGAAAAGTAGGTAAGCTACGAGTACATCAGCACTTTCTTTTTTCGGTTTCGATGACGTAGCACTTCTCGTAGTAAGTGCTACGCCGTAGCACAAAACCCAAATTATTATAATATACATATATCTATTTTTTATGTTTTCATGCGACATAACAACGATAAATTTGTCATGGGTAGACTACGCCACTAGACTAGACATGTCTCATGTATTATATGACGCCACTGTGACCTTCGCATGTCTACTTACTTTATCTTGTGCAGACAACCCGAAAAAAGTTTAGTATTCTATGTTTACAAGGTCAAAACAACAAGGTCAGTTTCCAAATTAAGGGATTTTTTTTATTATTGCTGTACAAAGTGTCACTTTTACATATTGCTCATTGTAAATTCGGGAGAGAAGAAAAGGAAGATCGGTTTTTGTCCCAATATCACTTTAAAAATTCGTGTTGTTTGATAAAATTGTCTGCTACAACAAGAATCTTCAGAAAAAACTATACAACTAACATATTTACCCAATTACGCGAATAAAGTGGTACTTAAAATTCGTATCAATTTATTCACATAGTAACAATTTTTACGGAACACAAGCACTGCTCAGAAGTAGAGTAAGGGTCAATGCACACCGAGAAGCTACGCACATTTACTATATGAAAAAAAAAATGTAGTAGAATGAGATGCATCTTCAAGAAGCTTTACGCCGCGTTGCGTAGCGTTGCTTCTCGGTGTGATAAGACCCAAACTTGCTCATAATAGCACCTGTTACTGTGCGTAATGCCGCGGCCATCCAAGCGAGAAATGGGTAATTACTTCCACTCCGTAATACCAGAGGGAAAAATACGTCTTTTTCTTTGCAAAACGTGATTACTAAATATAGCTAGGTATCTAGGTAGAGGTACTTATATTCAGATACCACGAGAAAGAAACATGAAAGTAATATACTTCATTTCGAGTTGTTGTTTAGATAATTTATTGTTAGATACAATATTAATTTAATACTCTCTAATTTATGAGTACATTACAAATACATTTTAAAAGATATATTTTATCGAATTTCGAGGCAGGTAATTTTTGATCAATTTGCGTAATAATATTACGATAATATTTTTTATTTGTTTGTTTCATTATGTCATAACTATGTGTTATTTATTGTTTGTTGTGTGCTACCTATGTCATAACTATGTGTTATTTATTGTTTGTTATGTGCTGCCTATCACATTATTCTTGTAAAATAAAAGCTCTTGGCAATACTTACAAATTATTAAGCTGTAGCGCCTAATCCGTGAGTAATGTCGAGTGAATCCGAGCGTGTAATGCGTAATTTCCCTTCTACGTCACGAACACTGAACAGCCATGTTGCTTTTACGCAAGGAAACAATTAGATATTAATGGTTAGAAGTAAAATGTTGTTTCAAAAATATTAATTTACCCAGAAAAAATATATTTTAAATGATAATAAAGAAATACAAAAATAAAAAAAATATGGATTGTAAAATAAACAATTTTAATACGAAATTATTAATTGGTCAGTACGGTCGCTAAGATTCGATTCGATGTGATGCAAAATAATTTTTCGTATTTTGACCTACATTTCTTGAAATTTTGTAAATGCGCAAGGTTTTCCTCTTTCTCGTGGCTCTGAGTATTGATTACAGCTATCAATACGGTCCATCTTTGCAAGAAGTTTCGTAATGTGAAAAGTTACTTTATATCGGATTTAGATACTTTTGTTGGATCAGCACATGTTAAGATAATTATGGTACAGGTTTTTTTACATAACGGTTCAGATGGTGGCAATATTATGAGTACGTTTTAACATGGAAATTTTTTAAGATAAATAATTTAAACAGTATGGTACAGTAAACATCACAAAAGTAAATTATTTCCGTGTCGAAGCCAGGCTAACAACTCAATCAACCAATTTAAAGGTTCAAACATCAAATAGATACATCAATGCATGCTACGTTAACTGTGCCAACAAGTGAACACAACAATGGTATATGAAGGTCGTCATTTCACACACGTTCCAAAATCCCCAAATTTTACCGACAAGAAAATTACTTCGTTTTGATGTTTCCTACATTAAAGAAAGTTTTATTAGGGACATTATTCTGTGCACGTATCTTCGTGCGGCGATCGATTCGAGCTTCGTATAGCGAAGTACACATGTAATGTAACGAAGTTTCTTCCGCTGAAAGCATGTGCGGGCGTTCTTTGTACAGTCAAAATTACAGCTCTGAGTTCATGTCGCTTTTTGACTATACGGTATACTCAATTTTACAGCCCGGATGGTGTAGTGGATAGGGCCGCATACTTTAATATATCTCACTTAAGTTTAAATAGTCTAATATTCTTTATTGTACTTACAGAAAATCTAAAATTAAACTTAAACTAGATACATGATGTACAAAGGCGGGTTTAACTCAAAATAATTCAGTTGTCTTCCAGTTTACCATGTGAGAGGAAAATTGATATAATTAGTTCGTCAGTCTTGATTTTTTTTCTACAAAAGCAGTATACGGGGTGTAAGGGACAGCGTCCCGCAAACTTATAGGGGTGCTCAGTCAACGATACTGAACATCTACCACCAGGATATTTTTTCAGGAAATGAAAAAAAAATTTTGCTTTTTCATACAAAATGACCAGCTCGATCAGACAATTTGTATGAAAAAGCAATTTTTTTTTTCATTTCCTGAAAAAAAAAACCTGGTGATAGTTGTTCAGTATTGTTGACTGAGAAACCCCTATCAGTTTGTGGGACGCTGTCCCTTACACCTGGTATAAGAATCTAAGCAACTTAACGTTTCTTTTAAAAAAAAAATCTAACGACAACATTTTCAAGAAATAGCTTGTCAAGTCGAAAACTTCATTTAGTTGGGCGCGTGCTGGATTTGGATAAGTGCAAGTTCGGAGAAGTTCGACTTGGACCCTTCTTTTCACCCCGCGTTATCCAGAATAACCCCGGGTAAAGTAGAACGTGGAAGTAGGTAAAACAAGAAACTTGTCGCGTTTCCAATCCGGAAGTTTGGACATAGGATAATGAGCTAAGTACAAAGCCCGCTTAGGGAGAGGGTTTTTTGGAACAAAGCATTAGGTTTTATTGCACGCTATGATTAAAGCTAAGTGTGTTATATGATCCAAGTTAAATGACAGCTCGCGCGGTGCAGATTTTGTATGATATTTATTTTATAGTTATCTTCTTGGATTTTGGCTATATCTATATATTATCAACCCTTTATCTGGGGAATGCACAAAAACATCGTGTAAATGAATAATACTTTCATTTAGCTTGTTGATCCGCCTGCCAAATGTAGTAAGTACGGAAAATACCTCCTCCAATATATCCGGCAGTGAAGACTTAGTGGATATTACTATGGTGTAGTTTATAATAGTATTACCAGATTGGTTATTGCGACTTAAGCCCGTAACTTACGCATTAATATTTCGTGAAACGTAACAGCCGTAAGCTTCGATTTAATGAATAATTGATAGCTCAAACCCAAACAATCATAGTGCTGTGATTGATTTTGACACAAACAGCGCTTCTCGTCGATATTATCATGAATTGCATGTTAATACTTGTTATTAAGGGAGTCACACGATCCATCAATGCTCGTGCTCACGTCGTCGGCATGTTACGGCGTTTGTGACAAATTGTCTTGCAAATTGTAATAAATAACAACGGATTTATAACTTTGTTACATTACATGTTTAATACGGTTGATGTGTCAGTTTATGGATAAGATTTTCTTTCGGTGAGCAGAGAGTTTACTGTAGCATTTATAAAATAGACGATGAACAAGTATCATAATGCGATATTACATTACATATCATATTTTCATCAGCCACAACGGTCTACTATCACAGGTAGGCTTTCTTCTTCTCCCAATTAGGGGGGTATTTGTCATGCTAACCATGCTTGGATTGTTGACCACAGTGCATTCGGAGAAAGCTGCACCCCCGTTCTCTACACATATCCCTTAGTTGGCTTTTACGACACCCTTGGGAAGACATGATGCTATTTTGATACCACATGAGATGATGACATTCTGACCCGCATCACACATAGAACTTTCTTATAGTATACTCAATCCAATATACTGCTTTTCCAACAAACACGAAGCGACGGTATAAGATATTGCGTCTTGATATTATCCGACGCCATCGTAAACCGGCCCATAAACTGGCTACGACATCGTTTGTTCCTTCCCCATTCAGGACCTGTTGCGAAAGTGCCCAACATGGACATTGATATAGATAGAAATTATGAATAAAACAATTGAACGATATTCGAAGGTGCTGCACATGTCAAAGTTTTGGAATAAAATAGTTACCACGTAGGAGAAATATGACGTTATAAACAATCGCAATTATTTTCACTCATTTTTAAACGGGTCAACTTGCGATAAATATTTTGTTAAAACATGGGAATTATCTTTTATCCCGACGTTTCGAAACTGTTACTTTGTTGAAAGGTAGAGAAAATCTGGCAACAAGACAAATATACCAATATCAACCTTTTTTTATGTATATCGCTTTTAGTTTATCGAGCAGTGTATTTTTCCGCTCCGCTGATTCAGAACCTGTTGCTAACTTGCCTCACTATTTACTTTCAATGTGCTTTCAATAAAGCATCATATTTCTTCCTTACTGCCACTATTTCTCCACTTCAGATACATTAGTTGGTGTGGGAAATACTGGAGCTAAGATATTTATTTTCTCAACATTTCATTGTAAAGCTAGGTGTTATAAACGTTTGGTCATTTATAACGGTAGAAGTGTTTTTATTTTTGAGAGATATGAAGGAATTTATTATAATATTTTATGTACTATTTTTTAAATTGCAATGAGTCAAATCTTTAATTTAGAAATTGATGAATTAAGTTCGATGATTAAAATTAACGGATAAAATAGAGTAGAATTAGCAATAGTTAGAGCAGTATAAATTGCATTGAAGTATATTCTTATATCTGCCGTCAAAAGAGATATATTTTTATTTCTTCCTAGAAAATTAATCGATCATTTTCAACCTTCAACCTCTTTCAGTACTTAAGCCGCCCTGAGGCAGTTTGTTTTGTATCTGACACCTATTTATAATGCCTGTAATATCTGCGGAGCCCTTTGATAAATTGAACAAATAGAATTTAGATAAATTATTTTATAAAAAAGACTTCTTTCTGGTTTGCCTGGAAGATATTGCCAATTATCAATAAGGCCACTTATCTGCACACTACATTTGTCGTGCCTACTTGTTATCTAGTAAATATGTGTCGTAAATAGGTACTTAATTGTATTCAGAATATTCCAATTTTCCAATATTAAAAAAGTCACCTTTTTTGCTCTCTCTAGAAAATTAACCGACTAAAATTAGATCTTCATCCCTTAAGCTGCCCTAAGGTAATTTGATTTGTACTTGACACCTATTAACAATGCCTCTAATATCTACGGAGTTCTCTGATAAATTGAACAATGGGATGTAGATAAATTGCTACAATCTCTTTGTTTACACAATCTGCCTTTCAGGGCGACAGAGCGCAGTCAGATATAAACGACTATTGTGGAGGCTTCCAACCTTCAGCCGTTAGTCTGAATCATGAATGATGACTTCAGATTTATCATAAATACGGTAGTTGTTTAAAACATACATATAGCCATGCCATGCCTGAATGTCTGTGTCGCTTAAGTACGAGGCAGAATACCAACATCCTCACGATCTTTTCAAACTTTCAGCTGTTAGTCTGAATCATGAATTTACATGCCCTCGATTTTGCATGATATTTGATTTATTAGTGTCAATGTTAAACAGTTTACAAAACAATTTTACCTCGAGGTAATTAAGTATTTATGATTAAAATTTTCATTATTATTAGTGATGAAATATTAGTTATTTGATTTTGATCTCTATAAAATATGAGATATAGAAATTTACATCACTATAAAATTGAGCACCTGTAAAACAGGTTTATTAATTCACAAAATGTGACCGATTCAAATGAATACACTTTCCGTAATATCCAGTGGAGCAAATAAATGATGCCATTCTTTGAATAGCCTTCGTTTGAGAAAGGGTCTACCTGAAGTAGCTACCTACTGAAGCGTTCGAAAAGATTCAACTTTTTTAGAGTTTTTTTAGGCTCACTCTCAATTTTGTTTCCCAAATCTTGAAAAAGGCTGAAGACGTAAAAGGGTAGCTAGCCCTTGGGAGCCTTAAATTCAAGCCTAAAAAGCTAGAAGTCGTTTGGAACTCTAGTTTAAAGGATTTCTTCCTATTGAGAATCTTCCCTATATGAAAGTTTTAAAGACAAATAAATAATATTTATTTGACATCATGATTTACCGTTTTTATATTTATATTTAACTCGGAGTGCAATAAATTTGTGAAATAGTATACGTTTACATTTTCTTTGATATTTTCCTCGATTCTTATTTCAATTTTTGCATGCTCTCGCAACATTATTTCCTGATATCTCCGGTATGGCCTTTTTTTCTGTTGTATAGAAATGCACAAAAAATAAAATGTCAAAGTGTTTGTTATTTAACCATGTTCATGATGAATTGTAGCGGGTGTTGGTGACGAGCGAATGTGATTTGGAGTGACATTGTGGAATGGTTGGAAATAACCTTTGTTTTTTTCCGCGGAAATTTGGCTTATTTTAACGGGAAATAAAAAAAAATGGGAGTAAAACCAAGCGTTGGATCCCAGTATTATTATCGTACATATTTCGATACAAACGTGGTATTACGTACTGTGTTACGAATAATAAACGTAAACACGTGTGTTTATGGGGTATTAAGGGAAAACGGGGGCGAAATGATTGGGTCTGTAACGATTTTCCTTATTAGTTATACATATATCAATATTATGTAAGTAAATAGGGTTTATTGGATGTTTCCTCGACATACATAGGATTATCACAATTGTAGGTTTTCCATACTGTTAACAAGAACATTGTTACTCATTTCTTAAATTATTTTAATGTTACCACAGACCATAATACGATTTTACTCTTATAGCAAGTAAAGATGCTAGACATATTAAACGCTGTCAGACTAGGGAAACAAAACAATATGTCAGGCAGTACACATGTTAACGCAATTCAAGGCAGACGCGACATATCTGGGATATTAACACGTTTATGAAGCAATGAGGTTCCGCCAGGCCTCAAAGCAACGAGGTTGCGTAACGAGAGGCAGGAGGCTCTAGGGATGACAATATTTCGTGTTATCATCACATACACAGATACAAAATGTACACACCTTAATTTGTTGTATGAATGTTGTGATTGCAGATTGAAAGTGTATATTTTTTGTGTTTGTATTGTAATATCTTTAAATCTAGCTGTATCTAGTTGCTAATTTTGGGGTAGAAAGTCCTTCTTTGAATATAGAAAATCGCCTTTTGTAAAAAGATTTTGTAATATTTACTTAACTGCGTATATTTTTTTACATTCTTTCATGTAATATTCCATAAGGCAGTGATTAGTAGAAGACCGCTGCTGGGGAGATATTTGTTGTCTTCTGGGATCTAATGGGCTCGCTATAATAATAATAATAATTAAATGTAATATTTACTGGTGCTCAGCCGGACCAAAAAGTAATATTATCATTATAACATGAAATGCTCATGATAGTCACGCTTCAAACAGTATATTTTTGGGGACGAACAATTTACTCAACTATTTACGAAAATAACAAACGACGACTGTTCACGCAAACCGCTGACCTAATTAGACATCTAATTATTTTGATAACTTTAATGAAAATTACTTTTACGACCCTTGTGTTGAAAAGAAGGGTGAAGTTTAAAACACCTACTTTATATTAATAGCTGCTAAAATTAATTTCTCAAATTACAAGTTGCTGTTGATGAAATTGAAAGTTTACTTGTAACTCGTTTCTGTTTTTCAATATTAACAACTTCTTGAGTAAACGGGTAAAAGAGTTTTCTTCGTCTCAAAACATTCTATTAATTTACTTCAAGAACGGGCTTAGTTCATTGAAGTATATTAAGTAATTTATTTAAGAAATTATCTGTAATTTATTGTTTTTAGGTAGTATACATAGACATTGTAGGATAACAATAATTTTAATTTATTTTCACCATAATAATAAAAAAAATAACAAGTAATTTTCGTGAAATACCTACAGTTGACCACTCAATTGATATTCAGATATAATTATTCTTCATACGTCTACGAGACGTGGCTATAAGTAATTTTACCGTATGTTTAATTAAGGAAAGCGGGAAATAATTGGTTTGGAATAAACGTGTTTTGATAATGCCTGTTCTGTAAATGAAGCGTTATAGAGAGAATTTTGTAGGTACATGTAAGGAAAATCTGATATCATTCTTCTTTTAAGTATGTGATATAAATTGTATTGAAAACTCGCAAGTAATATATTCACTGTAATTAATAAAGGGGCCCTGTGATCATGAACACAATGAAAGTAAACCCTTTCTTATTATACCCGTCTTTTACGGCCATATTACTTACAATGTAAGTGTAACACTTTATTATATAGAATAACATTGTGCAAAAACTTGTAAGCGCACGTCTAGCTTAACATTTTAGCTACGAAGTACATTGTAGCAAGTTGCTACGAGCCGCTACGCCGTAGAAGATACTTTGTAAAAATTAAAATTCAAAGTATGCGCAATGGCTACTTAGACCTAAATTATAAACTCCGAGGGTTCATATCAACATCTAAAGCCCTTTATAACCTTTTGAGAAACTCACTCTTTTACGCCTTGCCGAAGTGTATTTACCCTATTTCACTTCAAAAGCGCGCTATCATCCGCTTGCCTTTCTCAAAAATCCTAAATATTTTATGCGACGAAGTCTCCGGAAAATCTTTAAGAAGACGAAGACGGAGGTTATCATTTACGCTAACGTATTTTATAGAAAAGGGCGAGGATTTTGACAAAGATGGTCATAGAGATATTAAATAGAGTGGAAGGGAATATTTGAGGATCACTCAACAAAATTCACTCAACCACCTATGCCAGCGTATAAAAACACATTATAATATCATGACATGACAAATGAATGAATGATTGTTTATTGTTCGACATTAATCCGATGGAATTTTTATTAATGAGCTAGTTGAGCCTTTTCATTGTTTATTTTTTTCAGTAAATATAAATAAGCTTCAAACATTTAAAATATACAACAATGTTAAAGAGTTTTTCGTTATATCTTCTTTTGGAATGGGTTTTCGAGTCAAACAACTGACCCGATGAACCAAGGTGTCAGAGTTTTCAAACCATTTAGTAGTTCGTTACTTATATTTCTCTAAATATTCAGTTTTTGGTACCATTTTATTGAAATGTCTTTAGTTTTCTTACTTATAAAATAGTGCGATGAGGTGCCTACATAAAAGTATGATTTGAACAAGAGTATATTTAAACAATTCTAACCCCAACTTGTACCGCTTTGCAACATAATATTATGGCAGCAGAGAACTTCTTGGAAGCGTTCGGTAAACTAATGGGATATACAATACCGGTCTTGTATTCGACGAAATGATACGATGGATTATTTTTGGCTTGAATACCTCTCAGGTTTTCATAATAATTAGAAGACGTACATTTTTTATCTTGGGTTTTCGTTTTATCCTACTATTTTATTTATAAGTCTGCTGGACAAGGGTCTCCCCAAAATTGGGGGTATATGCCATACTCACTACGCTTGGCAGGCGGGTTGGTGAGCGCAGTAGAAGTTTTCCATTCACAGGGAACGCTGCTGCCCATTGTCGGGTCAAACAAAGGTACAGGCAAGACAATGACAGCAAAATGACAGGCGAACACAATATTCTATAATATCTTTATGATAATAGAATACTCATGTCATAATTATTTGGAAATATTTTCACTGAATTTCCTTTCAAATCTGAAATGATACGAAATATTTAAACTCAGCACTAAGCTCACGGTACTACAGATAAAATAAAATCCTCAAAAACAGCATTCTTTGCTGCCTGTACGCGGCTACTATAAAAATGTAGGCTATACGTATACTATAAAAGTTTTACTGCACAATAGTAACTGGCTTAGGTTTATTGTCGGGGCCATATTTGGGACGAAATAACTTTTTCTATAACGCGGCCCCAGCGGGGTTGTCGGCCAAATTTGATGAACGTTGTGCGCCATGATTTTAGTTATTGCTGCGGTTTGTAGGATAGAGGTTAACTTGATAGGTTTATTGTGATTACTGGTAAAATATTCACGGTAATATTGTAGTTATAATTTTGCGTTCCATTTATGAATTTTATTTTTAGAGTTCCATGCCGACTAGGTGCCCTGATTTACGTCTGTATTCCTCACTTTAAGAAGATAGAATGCGTGTCAATTTACATACAAATGCTCTACATTAAACCCCTCGTCAAATCGAAATTTTTGGATAATACGCTAATGACAATGAGATGTAAGTTTCTCTTCTCTTCTCTTTTATTTGACGAGGGGATGGTGTAGTGTAGAGCGTTTTTAGGGTCGTATTTATAAAGCGATCTCAAGATTGAGAGCAATATTATGTATGGATTTGACAGGCCGTTTTGTACTGAATGACATTTCTGATACAAACTCAAACTCGCTGTCACTCTTGAGAGCTGATTATAAATACGGGCCTTACTTCCTAATAAAACTTTCAAAATAGAACATAGAATTTTCTCGTTTGTGAATAATTTTTCAGTAATTTAATATAAAAATTGTATAAAATATCCAAATGCATTATAATAGTACACATCCTCTAGTAGAATCCGATTAGAACTAACAGATTAACATGAAATCGCCCGAGTGGAGAGTATTTCGGCAAAATGGTCGGACCAAATTGAGGCGTACAAGATTACTGTTAGATTGTGCGTTAAATTAGACCGTGAGGTTTTCTGTATCGTCTGGTAAAAATGAGCTTCCAAACAGTTCCCCACAATGGAATTAAGAGCTTCGTTATCTACAGGACCCGAGCAGCCCGGGCTTCCCCTCCACTGAGTCCCGGGCTTCCCCTTAATGAGCTTCATTATCTAAATGAAAAACAGTTCTAATATATTTGTGCTCTGGCCTGAGTTACGAACACTCAAAGACGCTTGGATGATGTAAAACAGATATGCTTCATCTATTTTTGGATTTAATTAAGAAAATATTAGAAAAGGCTCAGGAGTCATTTTTTCAACACATGATAAAAAATATACGAATTATATTAACTATAATATTCATATAATTTAGTAATATTCCACAAAAAGACCGTAAAACATACAATTTGCTATGGAAAGGCGTAAAAAACTCGAAAATGAAAATAAAGACTTCTTTTTATGAACGTAACGAGTTTTTATTATCCTCCTGAAAGGTGTGGGAAAGTCTATTAATATTGCCTGTCAAAATATTGAACAGCGGTAATACCCGGATTTACGAAAAATATTCCTAAAACATCCTGTATTGTGCTAGAGTTAGGGGATCGAACTTATAATGTAAATTTATTTAAGAATTAATTTTCTATATCATATTCATACATACATACTATCACGCCTGTATCCCTAATGGGATAGGTAGAGCGTTAACGACCCAAATAAAGGTCGTTCCGCCACGTCTGATAAGTTTTGAGGGTTGTTTTAGATAAATCTGTATATTGCTGTAGTGACAGGTTGTCAGTCCAACGCCTAAATTACAATATACCGAAACCCTCGAATCCCTTAGCTGGTTTTTACAGCATGCCCAGGAGGAGATGCAGCTGGCACATGCTAATGTTTTTCTATCGCTCCCAGTCCAGCATGGAAGCATTATCATTATCATATTCATTTTGCTTAAATAGTTGAATAGCTATATTTTGATAAGGTATATAAAATGTCGATATTGATGACGAAAAGAAATGTTACTAACGACGAAAATCAATAGTTACAATTGACTACAAATTTTAATTTATATTCAAAATTGATTTAGATTGTGAATAAAAAAGACATAATAAGTAAAAACATTGCATCAATATAGTCACACACACACAATTTCAGCGACGTTAAATAATGATTAAAATGAACAGTAAATTTTCCCTCCTTTATTAAATAACCACCAATTTTCTCATTCAGAAAACCTTGAAAGGGATAGTTTACATGGCCTCGTTTAACCCGATTGTATTATCCCTAATTAGCGATCCCTTTTTAATTAAATTTCATTAGAAATACGTGAGGGATCAGGATACTAACCGGTTAATTCCACATGAATTAAAATTTTCTGTCGACCTCTGACCTACCTGCGAGACGTGTCAATGGTAGCAATTCTTAGCTGCAAAATTCCCGACTTAACTAATATAAGTCTATACATTTTTATCATCAGAACAGAAAGGGACGGCAATCATTTTAGATAAGATTTAGTTAAGTCGTGCCCTCAATGAATCGATAGCAACGTCAAACCCATAACAAATCTATTCGCTACCTACGTAAAAAAAAACCAGCAAAACACCAGTCCTGGCAGTAGTAGAGTCTCAATAGGTAAGTACCTACAGCGTATAGTGTTGACTCACATAATTTTTTGATATGTTTACAACACATCATTCATGTATCATCTAATAAAAAAGTATAGCTACCAAAATATTTTTTCATGTTTCAAATCAATGACTTTTAAATATATATTACAGTCTCTTAAATATAATGAAGTATTTCATGAATAAAGTAGGTAATTTTCATTTAGGAAAATCAGAATTTCAGTTAATTTAGTCTTTGTTTGTTGGAACAAAGACCATTATTATTGAGCTGAAATTGTGTGTGTGTGACTATATTGATGCAATGTTTTTACTTATTATGTCTTTTTTATTCACAATCTAAATCAATTTTGAATATAAATTAAAATTTGTAGTCAATTGTAACTATTGATTTTCGTCGTTAGTAACATTTCTTTTCGTCATCAATATCGACATTTTATATACCTTATCAAAATATAGCTATTCAACTATTTAAGCAAAATGAATATGATAATGATAATGCTTCCATGCTGGACTGGGAGCGATAGAAAAACATTAGCATGTGCCAGCTGCATCTCCTCCTGGGCATGCTGTAAAAACCAGCTAAGGGATTCGAGGGTTTCGGTATATTGTAATTTAGGCGTTGGACTGACAACCTGTCACTACAGCAATATACAGATTTATCTAAAACAACCCTCAAAACTTATCAGACGTGGCGGAACGACCTTTATTTGGGTCGTTAACGCTCTACCTATCCCATTAGGGATACAGGCGTGATAGTATGTATGTATGAATATGATATAGAAAATTAATTCTTAAATAAATTTACATTATAAGTTCGATCCCCTAACTCTAGCACAATACAGGATGTTTTAGGAATATTTTTCGTAAATCCGGGTATTACCGCTGTTCAATATTTTGACAGGCAATATTAATAGACTTTCCCACACCTTTCAGGAGGATAATAAAAACTCGTTACGTTCATAAAAAGAAGTCTTTATTTTCATTTTCGAGTTTTTTACGCCTTTCCATAGCAAATTGTATGTTTTACGGTCTTTTTGTGGAATATTACTAAATTATATGAATATTATAGTTAATATAATTCGTATATTTTTTATCATGTGTTGAAAAAATGACTCCTGAGCCTTTTCTAATATTTTCTTAATTAAATCCAAAAATAGATGAAGCATATCTGTTTTACATCATCCAAGCGTCTTTGAGTGTTCGTAACTCAGGCCAGAGCACAAATATATTAGAACTGTTTTTCATTTAGATAATGAAGCTCATTAAGGGGAAGCCCGGGACTCAGTGGAGGGGAAGCCCGGGCTGCTCGGGTCCTGTAGATAACGAAGCTCTTAATTCCATTGTGGGGAACTGTTTGGAAGCTCATTTTTACCAGACGATACAGAAAACCTCACGGTCTAATTTAACGCACAATCTAACAGTAATCTTGTACGCCTCAATTTGGTCCGACCATTTTGCCGAAATACTCTCCACTCGGGCGATTTCATGTTAATCTGTTAGTTCTAATCGGATTCTACTAGAGGATGTGTACTATTATAATGCATTTGGATATTTTATACAATTTTTATATTAAATTACTGAAAAATTATTCACAAACGAGAAAATTCTATGTTCTATTTTGAAAGTTTTATTAGGAAGTAAGGCCCGTATTTATAATCAGCTCTCAAGAGTGACAGCGAGTTTGAGTTTGTATCAGAAATGTCATTCAGTACAAAACGGCCTGTCAAATCCATACATAATATTGCTCTCAATCTTGAGATCGCTTTATAAATACGACCCTAAAAACGCTCTACACTACACCATCCCCTCGTCAAATAAAAGAGAAGAGAAGAGAAACTTACATCTCATTGTCATTAGCGTATTATCCAAAAATTTCGATTTGACGAGGGGTTTAATGTAGAGCATTTGTATGTAAATTGACACGCATTCTATCTTCTTAAAGTGAGGAATACAGACGTAAATCAGGGCACCTAGTCGGCATGGAACTCTAAAAATAAAATTCATAAATGGAACGCAAAATTATAACTACAATATTACCGTGAATATTTTACCAGTAATCACAATAAACCTATCAAGTTAACCTCTATCCTACAAACCGCAGCAATAACTAAAATCATGGCGCACAACGTTCATCAAATTTGGCCGACAACCCCGCTGGGGCCGCGTTATAGAAAAAGTTATTTCGTCCCAAATATGGCCCCGACAATAAACCTAAGCCAGTTACTATTGTGCAGTAAAACTTTTATAGTATACGTATAGCCTACATTTTTATAGTAGCCGCGTACAGGCAGCAAAGAATGCTGTTTTTGAGGATTTTATTTTATCTGTAGTACCGTGAGCTTAGTGCTGAGTTTAAATATTTCGTATCATTTCAGATTTGAAAGGAAATTCAGTGAAAATATTTCCAAATAATTATGACATGAGTATTCTATTATCATAAAGATATTATAGAATATTGTGTTCGCCTGTCATTTTGCTGTCATTGTCTTGCCTGTACCTTTCTGTTCTGATGATAAAAATGTATAGACTTATATTAGTTAAGTCGGGAATTTTGCAGCTAAGAATTGCTACCATTGACACGTCTCGCAGGTAGGTCAGAGGTCGACAGAAAATTTTAATTCATGTGGAATTAACCGGTTAGTATCCTGATCCCTCACGTATTTCTAATGAAATTTAATTAAAAAGGGATCGCTAATTAGGGATAATACAATCGGGTTAAACGAGGCCATGTAAACTATCCCTTTCAAGGTTTTCTGAATGAGAAAATTGGTGGTTATTTAATAAAGGAGGGAAAATTTACTGTTCATTTTAATCATTATTTAACGTCGCTGAAATTGTGTGTGTGTGACTATATTGATGCAATGTTTTTACTTATTATGTCTTTTTTATTCACAATCTAAATCAATTTTGAATATAAATTAAAATTTGTAGTCAATTGTAACTATTGATTTTCGTCGTTAGTAACATTTCTTTTCGTCATCAATATCGACATTTTATATACCTTATCAAAATATAGCTATTCAACTATTTAAGCAAAATGAATATGATAATGATAATGCTTCCATGCTGGACTGGGAGCGATAGAAAAACATTAGCATGTGCCAGCTGCATCTCCTCCTGGGCATGCTGTAAAAACCAGCTAAGGGATTCGAGGGTTTCGGTATATTGTAATTTAGGCGTTGGACTGACAACCTGTCACTACAGCAATATACAGATTTATCTAAAACAACCCTCAAAACTTATCAGACGTGGCGGAACGACCTTTATTTGGGTCGTTAACGCTCTACCTATCCCATTAGGGATACAGGCGTGATAGTATGTATGTATGAATATGATATAGAAAATTAATTCTTAAATAAATTTACATTATAAGTTCGATCCCCTAACTCTAGCACAATACAGGATGTTTTAGGAATATTTTTCGTAAATCCGGGTATTACCGCTGTTCAATATTTTGACAGGCAATATTAATAGACTTTCCCACACCTTTCAGGAGGATAATAAAAACTCGTTACGTTCATAAAAAGAAGTCTTTATTTTCATTTTCGAGTTTTTTACGCCTTTCCATAGCAAATTGTATGTTTTACGGTCTTTTTGTGGAATATTACTAAATTATATGAATATTATAGTTAATATAATTCGTATATTTTTTATCATGTGTTGAAAAAATGACTCCTGAGCCTTTTCTAATATTTTCTTAATTAAATCCAAAAATAGATGAAGCATATCTGTTTTACATCATCCAAGCGTCTTTGAGTGTTCGTAACTCAGGCCAGAGCACAAATATATTAGAACTGTTTTTCATTTAGATAATGAAGCTCATTAAGGGGAAGCCCGGGACTCAGTGGAGGGGAAGCCCGGGCTGCTCGGGTCCTGTAGATAACGAAGCTCTTAATTCCATTGTGGGGAACTGTTTGGAAGCTCATTTTTACCAGACGATACAGAAAACCTCACGGTCTAATTTAACGCACAATCTAACAGTAATCTTGTACGCCTCAATTTGGTCCGACCATTTTGCCGAAATACTCTCCACTCGGGCGATTTCATGTTAATCTGTTAGTTCTAATCGGATTCTACTAGAGGATGTGTACTATTATAATGCATTTGGATATTTTATACAATTTTTATATTAAATTACTGAAAAATTATTCACAAACGAGAAAATTCTATGTTCTATTTTGAAAGTTTTATTAGGAAGTAAGGCCCGTATTTATAATCAGCTCTCAAGAGTGACAGCGAGTTTGAGTTTGTATCAGAAATGTCATTCAGTACAAAACGGCCTGTCAAATCCATACATAATATTGCTCTCAATCTTGAGATCGCTTTATAAATACGACCCTAAAAACGCTCTACACTACACCATCCCCTCGTCAAATAAAAGAGAAGAGAAGAGAAACTTACATCTCATTGTCATTAGCGTATTATCCAAAAATTTCGATTTGACGAGGGGTTTAATGTAGAGCATTTGTATGTAAATTGACACGCATTCTATCTTCTTAAAGTGAGGAATACAGACGTAAATCAGGGCACCTAGTCGGCATGGAACTCTAAAAATAAAATTCATAAATGGAACGCAAAATTATAACTACAATATTACCGTGAATATTTTACCAGTAATCACAATAAACCTATCAAGTTAACCTCTATCCTACAAACCGCAGCAATAACTAAAATCATGGCGCACAACGTTCATCAAATTTGGCCGACAACCCCGCTGGGGCCGCGTTATAGAAAAAGTTATTTCGTCCCAAATATGGCCCCGACAATAAACCTAAGCCAGTTACTATTGTGCAGTAAAACTTTTATAGTATACGTATAGCCTACATTTTTATAGTAGCCGCGTACAGGCAGCAAAGAATGCTGTTTTTGAGGATTTTATTTTATCTGTAGTACCGTGAGCTTAGTGCTGAGTTTAAATATTTCGTATC
>JARACY010002184.1:0-45821 GCA_029255725.1 Scrobipalpa atriplicella
TCCATAATATTGCAAAATTCAAAATTAGACTGGCGCCTATGACAGGCGCACATTCCATTCATTCATTTTTATTTTTTTTTGCTTATTCAGTCTTTAAAAAATTAATAACGTGAACTAAAAAACACCTAATCCATACTAGTGTGTACTTTAAATACCTCGTGTAGAGATCGTTAATGGTCATTATTGTCTTCTGGTCGTTAATGGTCACAAGAGGATCGAAAAGAGTGAATGTATGCTTTCTTTTTTTTAAATAATGAAGTTAAACCGATTCTTGTTTGGATACTATTTGTTTTAGAATATTCTGCACTTTATCATTAATCGTCCGGATGTTGAAACACTACTCACTGACAACGGGCAGCAGGTCCTTCCCGCTGGCCTCCTTCCAGTTCCGGTGCAGATGCGCTGTGAGCGGCGCGGAGCACGGCAGCGCGCCGAACGACAGTCGCGCGCGGGAGAACATCGACAGGAATAGCGTGGTATAGGGCTCGAAGTTCACCACGCCCACTTGCTCGTTCAGTAGCCTGGAAATAATAAACCAAAATTAAGACTTGGCTTAAAGGACTTGAATCCAAGCCATAAAATATATATAAAAAAATAGAAATAATAAATAGTGCAGATTGTAGATTCTGGGGTATGTTCCTGCGCAAGATTAAGGGAACTTTTCACTGTGACAGTTGATAAAACCGCGTTTTGAAGTGCCTGTCAGGGGAAATTTCATCCTAACAGTTGCAAGTGCGTGCATGAACGGGGGGTTTCACCATTTACTGACCTCATAAGCGATTATTTAATGGCCTCTTAACGAGCTCTTATCGATGATTTCCTGACCTCATAGCGATCAATTACCAACCTCAAAGCGATCATTTACCAACCTCAAAGCGATCATTTACAAACCAGACCACATAGCGATCATTTACTAACCTCATAGCGATCTCAAATTGTCCAGTAGCGACGTGGTCTGGTTTGTAAATGATCGCTTTGAGGTTGGTAAATGATCGCTTTGAGGTTGGTAATTGATCGCTATGAGGTCAGGAAATCATCGATAAGAGCTCGTTAAGAGGCCATTAAATAATCGCTATGAGGTCAGTAAATGGTTGAAACCCCCCGTTCATGCACGCACTTGCAACTGTTAGGATGAAATTTCCCTGACAGGCACTTCAAAACGCGGGTTTTATCAACTGTCACAGTGAAAAGTTCCCTTAATCTTGCGCAGGAACATACCCCAGAATCTACAATCTGCACTATTTATTATTTCTATTTTTTTATATATATTTTATGGCTTGGATTCAAGTCCTTTAAGCCAAGTCTTAATTTTGGTTTATTATTTCCAGGCTACTGAACGAGCAAGTGGGCGTGGTGAACTTCGAGCCCTATACCACGCTATTCCTGTCGATGTTCTCCCGCGCGCGACTGTCGTTCGGCGCGCTGCCGTGCTCCGCGCCGCTCACAGCGCATCTGCACCGGAACTGGAAGGAGGCCAGCGGGAAGGACCTGCTGCCCGTTGTCAGTGAGTAGTGTTTCAACATCCGGACGATTAATGATAAAGTGCAGAATATTTCTAAAACAAATAGTATCCAAACAAGAATCGGTTTAACTTCATTATTTAAAAAAAAGAAAGCATACATTCACTCTTTTCGATCCTCTTGTGACCATTAACGACCAGAAGACAATAATGACCATTAACGATCTCTACACGAGGTATTTAAAGTACACACTAGTATGGATTAGGTGTTTTTTAGTTCACGTTATTAATTTTTTAAAGACTGAATAAGCAAAAAAAAATAAAAATGAATGAATGGAATGTGCGCCTGTCATAGGCGCCAGTCTAATTTTGAATTTTGCAATATTATGGAAGAATCACAATTAAATTATAACGTTTTTATATTTTTTATTACAGGCTCCTTTTACGTTACTGAAACACCCTCTAAGCTTATGACACCGAATTAAATTAACACCCTGTATGAACTTATAGGGCGAGATACCACGTCATTGTTTTTATCTCATATGTATGAGTCATATAGCCTATATATTTATTTCCCAGCTACAAAACTGAACGAGCTGGTGTCTCAGCTGCAGCAGTGCTACCAGCTGACGACGGCGGGCAAGTTCACGGAGGCCATGGAGCGGCTGCAGCGCGTCATACAGAGCGCGCCACTGCTGCACGTGGACACCAAGCCAGAGCTCAGCGAGGCGCAGCAGCTGCTCACCATATGCAGGGAGTACTTGCTCGGCCTGCAGATGGAAACTCAGAGAAAAGGTAAACAGTGCTATCGATTCGCAAGCGCACAAAGACACTAATCTTGACGATAGCAGTGGCCATTATTTGGCGTAGAACAAGATTGAAATAAAACAACCTCAAAGCGATCATTTACAAACCAGACCACGTCGCTACTGGACAATTTGAGATCGCTATGAGGTTAGTAAATGATCGCTATGTGGTCTGGTTTGTAAATGATCGCTTTGAGGTTGGTAAATGATCGCTTTGAGGTTGGTAATTGATCGCTATGAGGTCAGGAAATCATCGATAAGAGCTCGTTAAGAGGCCATTAAATAATCGCTATGAGGTCAGTAAATGGTGAAACCCCCCGTTCATGCACGCACTTGCAACTGTTAGGATGAAATTTCCCCTGACAGGCACTTCAAAACGCGGTTTTATCAACTGTCACAGTGAAAAGTTCCCTTAATCTTGCGCAGGAACATACCCCAGAATCTACAATCTGCACTATTTATTATTTCTATTTTTTTATATATATTTTATGGCTTGGATTCAAGTCCTTTAAGCCAAGTCTTAATTTTGGTTTATTATTTCCAGGCTACTGAACGAGCAAGTGGGCGTGGTGAACTTCGAGCCCTATACCACGCTATTCCTGTCGATGTTCTCCCGCGCGCGACTGTCGTTCGGCGCGCTGCCGTGCTCCGCGCCGCTCACAGCGCATCTGCACCGGAACTGGAAGGAGGCCAGCGGGAAGGACCTGCTGCCCGTTGTCAGTGAGTAGTGTTTCAACATCCGGACGATTAATGATAAAGTGCAGAATATTTCTAAAACAAATAGTATCCAAACAAGAATCGGTTTAACTTCATTATTTAAAAAAAAGAAAGCATACATTCACTCTTTTCGATCCTCTTGTGACCATTAACGACCAGAAGACAATAATGACCATTAACGATCTCTACACGAGGTATTTAAAGTACACACTAGTATGGATTAGGTGTTTTTTAGTTCACGTTATTAATTTTTTAAAGACTGAATAAGCAAAAAAAAATAAAAATGAATGAATGGAATGTGCGCCTGTCATAGGCGCCAGTCTAATTTTGAATTTTGCAATATTATGGAAGAATCACAATTAAATTATAACGTTTTTATATTTTTTATTACAGGCTCCTTTTACGTTACTGAAACACCCTCTAAGCTTATGGCACCGAATTAAATTAACACCCTGTATGAACTTATAGGGCGAGATACCACGTCATTGTTTTTATCTCATATGTATGAGTCATATAGCCTATATATTTATTTCCCAGCTACAAAACTGAACGAGCTGGTGTCTCAGCTGCAGCAGTGCTACCAGCTGACGACGGCGGGCAAGTTCACGGAGGCCATGGAGCGGCTGCAGCGCGTCATACAGAGCGCGCCACTGCTGCACGTGGACACCAAGCCAGAGCTCAGCGAGGCGCAGCAGCTGCTCACCATATGCAGGGAGTACTTGCTCGGCCTGCAGATGGAAACTCAGAGAAAAGGTAAACAGTGCTATCGATTCGCAAGCGCACAAAGACACTAATCTTGACGATAGCAGTGGCCATTATTTGGCGTAAACAAGATTGAAATAAAACAAATTTAAGCGAATTCAAAGATATGAATTTCTGATTGAACATTCCGTTTTCCAGCCATGCCGAAAAACACGTTAGAAGAGCAGAAGCGCACGTGTGAAATGGCAGCATACTTCACACACTGCAAGCTGCAGCCCGTGCACCAGATACTGACGCTCCGGACCGCACTTAACATGTTCTACAAGCTCAAGAACTACAGGTAACTACTCTAACACTGTGTAACAACTATAGGTGACTACTCTAACACTGTATAACAACTATAGGTAACTACTCTAACACTGTGTAACAACTATAGGTAACTACTCTAACACTGTGTAACAACTATAGGTTACTACTTTAACACTGTGTAACAACTATAGGTAACTACTCTAATATTGTTTAACAACTAAAGGTAACTAATCTAACACTGTGTAACAACTATAGGTTACTACTTTAACACTGTGTAACAACTATAGGTAACTACTCTAACACTGTGTAACAACTATAGGTAACTACTCTAACACTGTGTAACAACTATAGGTAACTACTCTAACACTGTGTAACAACTATAGGTAACTACTCTAACACTGTGTAACAACTATAGGTTACTACTTTAACACTGTGTAACAACTATAGGTAACTACTCTAACACTGTGTAACAACTATAGGTAACTACTCTAACACTGTGTAACAACTATAGGTAACTACTCTAACACTGTGTAACAACTATAGGTAACTACTCTAACACTGTGTAACAACTATAGGTTACTACTTTAACACTGTGTAACAACTATAGGTAACTACTCTAACACTGTGTAACAACTATAGGTAACTACTCTAACACTGTGTAACAACTATAGGTAACTACTCTAACACTGTGTAACAACTATAGGTTACTACTTTAACACTGTGTAACAACTATAGGTAACTACTCTAATATTGTTTAACAACTAAAGGTAACTAATCTAATACTGTGTAACAACTATAGGTAACTTTTAAAACTATAGGCCAAATAAGTAATGTAAAGTAAAAAAAAAAAAAACTGATCATGTTACAGAGTATCCATGAAACTGAAAAACTTTCCCTAAAAACAGGTCATAATGTGAAAAAAAGGTTTCAGATTTAGAAACTTGGAAGGGCAATTTTTTTCCATATAGCTGTGCGTTAGCTGTGCTATGTGCAAAGTTTTTTGTTTTTTTAAATGCTGACTGAACCATTTTGTAATACCTTACCGAATAGTACTGCCTTTGCCTCTAAATGTATTTTTTATAACAGAACCGCCGCATCGTTCGCTAGAAGACTTCTCGAGCTCGGACCTCGGCCCGAAGTGGCGCAACAAGCGAGGAAGATCCTCCAAGCCTGCGAGAAGACACCCACCGACGAGCACCAACTGCTCTACGACGAACACAACCCCTTCACCATCTGCGGCATCTCCTACAAGCCTATATACCGAGGCAAGCCTGAGGAGAAATGTTCATTGTGTGGAGCTTCCTTCATGCCCGAGCACAAGGGGAAACTCTGCCCGGTTTGTGGGGTCGCCGAGATAGGCAAAGATGTACACGGACTTAGAATCTGCCCGCTACAGTTCCAGAGATAAATAAAATAGATGATCGAAATGAACTTACCTAATTATTATTTTATTATGATTATGAGTATAAATTATTATTTAAGGTTTATAGAATAAAGTATTATTGTATCACGTTTAAGATTTGTTATTATTTGTGTTCTTTGGTGTACTTTCATTAAAGGAAAAATTCCAAATGAAACAATTGATTTACAATATTGAGTAGCTTCTATTAAATATTTAAACAAATAAAAAAACATAACAAAATCTAGATATTTATAAAAGATACAATGCAATATAATACCTATTTTAAAATCAGCCCCTAAATTAATGTTATTTAAATTAAATTACACTTTCATGCTGGACTGGGAGTAATAGAAAAACATAGAATGTGCCAGCTGCATCTCCTCCCGGGCATACTGTAAAAAATTAGCTAAGGGATTCGAGGGTTTCAGTATTGTAATTTAGGCGATGGGCTGACAATCAACAACTACCCTCAATACGTCAGACGTGCGAACGACCTTTGATTAGGTCGTCTACGCTATGCCTACCCCAGGGATAAAGGCGTGAATATATGTATGTATGTATACGTGTATGTATGTAAATTAAATTATTATAATTATTTTAATTTATATTTTAAACATCTACTGGTTTCACTTCGTTGGACCTGCAAATAAGACCAGAAAATCTTAATTAGGTATGGTTCCATTTTGTTAAATACAAATACGAAATCACCAACAATTTGGTAGACAAGAGACTGGTTATTATTAGGGCTTAGGGCCAACGTATTGCCTACTAGTCAAATCAGCAACTTTTTTTAAAATTAATTGTCAAGAACGCTTTTTTGTATGAAAATATGACGTCACTCGCAATTGACTACTCAAATCAATAACTTCTATATTTTTAACTCGATTATTAATTCTAAATGACTTGTCATCCTTTTTCTAGGGAGCTTGGGACAATATTCCAAACCGTCAATATACCAAAACACATTGGTATCGATAACTCAACGTTATAAATTCTTACTTGTTATTAAGCATATCCTGTATCTCATCGAAGGTTTTCCCCTTGGTCTCTGGGAGTAATGTGACAGAGAATATGAACCCGATGAAGCAGCAGACGGCCAGGATCCAAAACGCCGTGTAGATGCCGTATGATGCCGCCACGTCGCGGAAAAATCTGGACAAAAGCCATTGAACATTTTAGTAGGGGACTTATAATTTCTGTCGTCCATAACTGGAGTCATGAACACCCATTTTTTACATTTCAAAAGGATCCAAAACATCATAAAAGCCATCTAAAAATTTTTAAAATAAGATCTAAGATGTTTTCATTTCGGAGTGTCTAACAAACATAACAGAATGTAGCATACAAACATAAGGCTTGTCTGATGTTCGGTAGGCACTTTTTCTTTCAGTCGGAAGTCGGAAAATATAATATACTGAACTACACTACAAGCACTTGTCTACATGCTTTCACATACTGCCTGTATCCTTTGTGGGGTAGGCAGAAGAGCGTCATCTACCTCATAATAGGGTGTTTTTGCAATGCCCGACATTTCATTGCATTCTGAGATAATGGATTTGCGTAAGGTTTTAAACGAGCTATCAGAAAATACAGTACGACCACGGTTTAAACGTTTAAAGAACAACGTGGCAAAAAAAAGACACTTACGTCGCCATCTTGAGATTTGACATTGATTTGACAGTTCTCCTTAATGGTTTTGCAACGTCCCCGCTCGCGTTCACTGAGAATCACATCCTACCTACCTGGTCCAGACGAATCCAGCGAGCCAGCACATGAAGGAGCAGATCCCGCTGGCCAGGCACTTGGTCTTCACAGGGAACATCTCCGCCACCAAGATCCAGGGCACGGGACCCACACCTGCAAGCAACATTTTATTGAATTAAACATGCCTTTTGAGACCCTGATGGCTAGCCTGAAAAAAAGAGAGAGGAAATTCGGATGCGCACAAAATGTGCACAAAATCACTAAATCTTGACATAAATTGTCACCTGCCTGGCATTTTTTACCAGAGTGAACCTTGGACGAAAACATATGAAAAGTTAAGATTTTAGTCAATGTACTCATCGTATCGACAGCATTTGTTTTAAAAAACCTAATCGATTTTCTTGTTAAAAGCTATGGTATGGTAAGGAACTTCGGACACTATCATGACACTATACGACTTCTATCAGTCGAAGCTACTAGGTTCATAATCGCCTCTTGTTATTAGTATACTGGCCGCGGCAGATTTTGTGATTGTTTGGAGGATGAAAAATAAAAAAAGGTTTCAAATATAAAATTCGATGTTGTAGAGAAGTTTTGCCACGGGGTCTAAAATGAGCCATTTGTCTATTTATCAGTTTGTGAGATTTTCCCCAGTTTGGTTAGGACAATGCAGGCTGAATCCACCTGATTGTCTGGAAGAAAACGGATTCCGTGCTTCGGAGGGCGCGTTAAGCCGTCGGTCTCGGTCACTGTTTCTAATAGTGGTCGTTACAGGTCGATGTTGCTCCACGTACGTCCGTAGGAACTATTTAAAAAAAAAAACTACACGTGACCCCGGGTGGTGCCAAGAGTGCAACACAACCGGCTGCTGCACCTGTCCTCTTGACCTCGCAGCAAATAATGCCATACGATAAATAAATAAATAAGAGAAGGATACGCTATTTGACTACTAGTCAAATCAGCAACTTTTTATGAAATGTCAAAAACGATTTTTTGTATGAAAATACTGGCTTGTGACGTCACTGGCTTGTAAATATTGACTACTCAAATCAATAACTTCTATATTTTTAACTCGATTATTAAATCTAAATGTGCATTTTTTTTCAAATAATGAATGAGACCCACAGTATTTTAGCCATCAGTTTTAAGTATAAACGTTTTGATTTTTTTTAGCCACCCAGTCAACATCCCTATTATCCAGAGCAGAAGATGGTAATAAACTTACCCAAAGTGAACAGTATCATGTAGACTATGAGACAGAGCAGCGGGATGAACGCGACGGATGCCACGTCGTACTTGTAATAGTTGTCTAGCAGCGCATACAAGCCGATTAGGAACTGAAATTATACGGGTTGCTGGACTGGGAGCGATAGAAAAACATAGAATGTGCCAGCTGCATCTCCTCCCGGGCATGCTGTAAAAACCAGCTAAGGGATTCGAGGGTTTCAGTATATTGTAAATTAGGCGATGGGCTGACAACCTGTCACTACAGCAATATACAGATCTATCTTAAACAACCCTCAAAACATGTCAGACGTGGCGGAACGACCTTTGTTTGGGTCGTTCACGCTCTGCCTACCCCATAAGGGATAAAGGCGTGATTTATGTATGTATGTATGTAAGGGACAGCGTACAAGAAACTGACTAGGGCTCGTATTTATAAAGCGATCTCAAGAATGAGAGCAATATTAAGTATGGTTTTGACAGGTCGTATTTTACTGAAATGACATTTCTGATACGAACTTAAACTCGCTGTCACTCTTGAGTGCTGATTAGTTTTGCTCAGTCAACGAAACTGAACAACATTCACCAGGATTTTTTTTCAGGAAATGCGAAATAAAATGACTTTCTTTCTCATACAGAATGACCACCTCGATCAGGCAATATGTATGGGGAAGCCAATAAAGAATTTCCGGTGAAAGTTTTTCAGTATCATTGACTGAGCCAGAGCAACCCCTATCAGTTTGCGGGAAGCTGTCCCTTACACACGACCGATAGACTATATTTTAGTGGTGACGGAAACAGGGTTGACAAAGAAATTGAGTCACACAAAAGTTTAGAAGAAATTGGCATACCTAGACGAACCGATGATAGAACACAGTCAAGATAAATCTTACCAGGAAAATAGTGAGTCCAAGAGAAGTGGTCCACATGAGAAGCTTCCTGCCAAGACGGTCTACCACCAGCGGCGTTATGCAACTCGTCACCACCTGAGGAAACAGAACTTTGTATTTTACATTACATCCATCATCTCCCTACTGTTTTCCCGTATTTTACGGGATTGGGTACCTAATCAAGGGGATTGAACGAGGATACTGGTTTTTACACAGAGCGACTGCCATCTGACCTCCGCAACCCAGAAGGAAAACCAGACCAATCCCACAGATTAGCGTTTTAGGAGTCAGTGCCATCTATGCTATGTTTGCTTTCTGCACAGCATTTCTTCCCTCATTACCTGAACAACTCCCATGATGATGGTTCCATCCGAAGCCGACATCTTGGTGCCCACTTTGACGAGCAACTCCTCCATGTAGAACAGAAGCACGTCTATACCGGAAAGCTGCAGCAACATCGCTAGGAAGACGCATATGCCTGCAATTAAGCATGCACTTTTAACCTTGTATTTATTGGTATCTGGTAAATTCTATGATAGACTGGGAGCGATACAAAAGAAAACATGATAGACTACGTAAAATTGAAGAGGTCAAGCCTGCTTGTTTCTACATGATAGTCTTCCTGTTAGAAATACAAAGACAGATTCACCACATGATGTTGTTAAAAAAGTTGTGGCAAAACTTACCCAAAGCCTTGACATTTACCCTGGAAGCCCACAGACAGATCACTGATCTTAGGTGCTTCCTTGCACTCTGGTGACAACTGCCTGTAGACCCTCCAGCTCAGCTTGCACTGCTACTTTGGAGGAGCCGTGGAATTTCTGTAAGACTTCTGATCTATATACTTGTGATATGAATATGACTTACCCAAGGCCTTGACATTCCCCCTGGAAGCCCACAGATCGCTAATCTTAGGCGCTTCCTTGTACTCCCTGGTGACGACTGCCTGTAGACCCTCCAGCTCAGCTTGCACTGCTGCTTTGGAGGAGCCGTGGAGTTTCTGTAAGACTTCTGATCTATATACTTGTGATATGAATATGACTTACCCAAGGCCTTGACATTCCCCCTGGAAGCCCACAGATCGCTAATCTTAGGCGCTTCCTTGTACTCCCTGGTGACGACTGCCTGTAGACCCTCCAGCTCAGCTTGCACTGCTGCTTTGGAGGAGCCGCGGAGTTTCTGTAAGACTTCTGATGCGTCTTCGTGACGGCCTGGAACAGAGATGGTAGGTATTTTATCACTATTTTCAGTGTTCCAGCGCAGCACAAGAAGCATTCACATGGTTGTAAGACAAACCCTATTGGGTATATGTAATGTCGGATTTTCAAAACTGTTCGACGCTCTGACATTAGTTGTCAGTTTGCGTAAGCTTGTAGGGTAGGTACCTACTACCTAGGTAGTCATCCGGATCCTAATGAATCTAGAAAAGCAATACACAAATAAACATGATCTCACTCATAGCCCACTCCAATAGGATCCCTTGAGATTACCTTTATAGACTAAGAAGAAGGGCGTTTCAGGTATGAGCAGCGTGAATGGCACATAGAACAGGGAGAGTATCCCTCCGCTGGCAGTCAGGCCCCAATACGAGGAGAACGGGCCGATGGCATACGCCAAGAGGAAGCCCACGTTGATAAACAGCAGGAAGAGAGCGCTGAGGGCACCACGGATTTTGTCCTGGAAGAGTAAGATATGAAAATTCATTAGATGTCTCCTTTCAGCTTCTATATAGTTCTGTATCATGTTGGTTCCTTAGACAATCCTGAAGATCTAGTAGTCTTACTTCAGCAATTTCCCCTATATAGAGTGGCACCATAGCGAACTGCATGCCGGTAGCGCAGCCCCACATGATCCTGGCCGCGTACAGCGTGGGCAGGTCGTGGGCTACGCCGGCCAGCAACCACCCGAGGAGTAGAGGAATGTTTGAGCCGAAGATGATCCAGCGCCGGCCCACGTGGCGAGACAGCGGGACTGTTATGAGGGGACCTGGGGGTACATACACACATATATTCACGCCTTTATCCCTAATGGGGTAGACAGAGCGTAAACGAACAAAAGAAACAAATAGTTTCGCCACGTCTGACCAGTTTGAGGGTTATTCCAGATAGATCTGTATATTGTTATTGCTATAGTGACAGGTTGTCAGCCCATCGCCTAAATTACAATACTGAAATCCTCGAATTTCCATTCATACTAACTTTTATAATTATGCTGTCTGTCTGTCGGCTGAACGGATTTTGTTGAAATTTGGCATGTGGTATGGCATGCAACAAGGACATAGGCCACTTTTTACCGCGGGAAAATGTCTCATTCCCTCGGTAAAAATTATTTAGTCGCGGATGAAACAGCGAGGCGGATAGCTAGTTTAAAAGAAGAAAAAACCGATTATTAGCGACGTTTTTTGCTGTTTCAATCAATCTAATTCTTGAAGGTCGTCGATAGGTTTATAACAATGTAATTACTTGTGGTTGCAAGCAGTTTAGCGTCCATGATATGCATGTTTAAGCACGACGTGGCACGACATAGTGACGTGGGTTGTTGATTCAATCTTTAGATATAAATATAATTTGCCTTTGGAAAAGGCCGGCTAAGACAGCTTAGACGTCTCAGAGGATTTTAAGAGGAATCGTCAAACTATTGCTCGTCAACAAAACTGAACAACTTATGCTAGGAACTTTTTTCAGGAAATAGAAAAAAAACCATACAAAATGACCAACAATCATTAGCCACGTTTTATCAGATCGGAAATAACAGGTCTTTGGAAATAACCAACCTAGTTGATAATTTACTAAATTATTAACAGCCCGAGGTGTCCCACTGCAGGGCAAAGGCCTCCCTCCCCTTCTTCCATTCCTCCCTGTTTTGAGCCTTCTCTAACCAGTTTTGGGCGTATGCATCAAGCTCGTCACGCCATCTTTTTCTGGGACGACCTCGTGCTCGTCTCGCGTTAAGAGGGACCCAATGTGTAGTTCTTCCTGCCCAAAGTGCATCTGGCATCCTAGCGACATGTCCAGCCCAATCCCACTTAAGGGATTACTAAAGTAATAGGAAATTTGCTTACCTAACAACCCTCCAAGCACCAAGAGAGAACCTATCCATGACTCCTGTTGTAGCGTTGGTTTCTCGGGTAAGGGCGAGTTCACACCTTGCAGATGAGGGAATACGGGAGACGTCCAGCCCATGGACATCCCTGTACACAAGCTGCCGTAGCTTGCTAAAAAAAAAAATATCGTAGTTTAAAAATTCAAGATGTAAAAGAAGTTACTTAACATGACTGATATCATTTTCTCGATTTGATGGAATAAATTCTAATGGAATAAAAGAAACATATTTCAAAAGCAGAACCAAAGTTTTTTTTTTTATAAAAAAGTCACAGCAAAAGAATATCGGATGATTACTTTTGCCCCACCCTGTACAACCAAGAAATTATTCAACACACATCAAATACACATCAAATAAAATAAATAAAAATATTAGGGTCGCCATACACAAAACACTATGCCAGAAATGAGATAAGGGTTGTTCAGTGATCTTATCTGAACAACTTACGCCAGGTTTTTTTTTCAGGAAATGAACAAATTGTTTGATCAAAGTGCTCATTTTGTATGAAAAAAACCAAGAAAAAGAATTTCCTGCTGAAAGTTGTTCAGTTTCGTTGACTGAGCAGCCCTTATCAGTTTGCGGGAAGCTATCCCTTACACCCGGTATATATCCCTCTATACAAACTTATCGTTGTTAGTGCAGTTAATTTCGATGCAACACGAGCTTACTCAAACTCAAACACAATTTTATACTTGAACCAGTTTTATAATACGGAAACTAAAACTTGTTCTATTTAAAATAATCTGTCACATTTATTCAATTGTGTCTTTCATACTTGGTAGGTACTTTTGAACACCAACCGAGTTATTGGTATGTACTTATTGATGAACGTCTATTAAGGTGATTCCTACCAGCAAATGGTTGATTTTAAAAGGATATTTGTCCTAAACGAATAATGGAAAATTCTAAAAAAATAAACATCTAAGAAATTATTTCTTGGTCTACAATTGCGACATTTGAAAATATTCTAGTTCATAAATAAGTATGCTAAAAAAAATCTGAAAGTAATATATTTTTATTACTTTAATATAGTTGTTTTGAGGATGATATTAATACAATTAATTTAAATATCGTTGAGTGTAACCATGATGCCTTTATTTAATTAACAACAGAATTATTTAACATAAAATAAGTAATAAATAATTGCAATCGTGACTTATCTGAGATCACAAGGAACCGATAAATATTAATAATGATTCCTGGTTTATATTTAAATGTTGTTACTAAGTCACTATATTATTAGTAGCAAAAAAAAACAGCATTGTATTTTTCTAAATAAATGGCTCCTACTGGTGTAACGCCTTGCCTCTGATTTGATATGGTTAGTGTAACGACCAATATCATATTCAGGGACCAGGACTAACGGCTTCATAACGGCTTAACATGTCTTCCGAAGCATGGAGACAAATTATTCTTTTTAGAAATTACTTAATTGCGTGTAAGTAAAAACCTCAGAAAAACCTATGCATATAAATACGTATAAACGAGTATCTCTTTTCCACATATTAGAGCATAAAGTTTCTTTGTTATGTATTTCTTTGTGTCAAATTAAAAAGCTCACCTAAAGATGCTGCCAAATATTGCCGCCATTTTAATTTGAACTGTTCCTTAAATCCTTCGAACATTTTCCTTAACTTATTTTATTCGAAATTCAAAGTTCACTTTTATCTACGCCTGAGATCTACGCTTTATATTTTTTAATAATATTTTTTAATCAACTAGGCACAGGACGTGTGCACAGAATGCCATTGCGTTAAACTGTGATCCTTTTTCTTTGACGGCTGACTTGTTTCCCTTCAGAATTTTATTTTTGTTTACAAGTTGTATAAAAAATTGATTGGTTGTTTGATTGTCCCTTGTTTTGCGATCGGATTGAAATAGTTGAAGGTTACGCAGTTATATGAGAAAATTAGATACCTACAAAGTAAAATTATTAGATGCTATCTATCTTTCTGTAATATACTTATTCGTACCTATATTTTTTTTTGATAAATCGAGTGAGTAACTTATGTATGCATGTAGGTCAATGAAAAACATTGAATATTTAATCAAAACTCTACTTCAAAAATGTATACTGGGTGTAAGGGACAGCTTCCCTCCCGCATACTTATCTCAGTCAACAAAGCAACAACTTTTACAAAGAAATTCTTTTACGAATAGAAAAAAAATCGGGAAGATGATGTCCTGTGCCGAAAGGAAATTTTCAGATCGTGGTGGTGCTGTCCCTCACATCCGGTAGAGGAAGCAATTAGTTTTTCTTTTTTCCAACTTTTTTTATAAATCGCCTATTGCTTCTTATCAACCGAATACTCGTATGATGAGTTGGTTAGGTTAGGACCAGAGTTAGAATCACCAAATCTTTCAGTGAATTGATTTTTTTAAGATCGTGAATCTTCATTTTAAGTCGATTCAAAAAAAGCTTAATCTAAAAGGATTTATTTATAAAACTCTTATATTGGCTGTTTTACTTTTAAATACATCAAATCTAACTTCCAAAGGCCCTTATTTTGTTTGCAATAAGTTCTATAATCGAACAGCATAATGTTGTAATGTCATTGGTTCAGCTCATTGAGGTAAGTGGTGCCAGCTTCAAGGTTTCGGACAGTTAGGTACCTAATTGTTTTCGCGAAGTAAATCTAATTTATTGGAACGGTGTGAGAGTATTTTACAAAAAACAGGCAAAAAAAGCTATTATTTACTTATAATTGTAAATGAAGTGATAAGATTTAAGATATAAAGATTAATTCGTAAAGTTAATTAGTATAAAGTTATTTAGGAATTTGGATTGCAAACAATCAGCCCGCACTTTATATTAAATTCTATACATATTGCCCATAATCAGGAATTGATCCCACAACACAACCTACGGGTTGAGAGTTCAGGCAGAACGTGCTAAGCCACGGATACATTATACATACGAGTCATTACCCGCATACGCTGTAGGCTTAGGTATTTAAATTAGTTATATAATTTGTATGGAGTAATTATAATTAATTGAATTTCCGCATAAGAGCCGTAGTCACCTGGAGATAATTGACATTTATGGCAGTAGTACATATTTATTAGTGGCAGTGGTATTTGTTTTTTTTATTGGCTCTTTTAAACCATGTAAAACTATTACCTGCGCAGATATATTGTTTTCAAATGACCGGGTGTAAGGGACAGCGTACCAGAAAACTTTCATCAGGAAAGTCTTTCAGGAAATTGAAAGTTGTTCAGTTTTTTGACTGAACAACCCCCATCCGTTTTTGGTATGCTTTATCATTATCACACACCACACACGCATTTTCCGCTACGCAGCGACATCTACAAGTTACTGATGAATGTAGTTCAACCGTTTAGTAAAGAGGAGGTTTGCTTCTTTGCCCTCTGTCATAGTCGTTTAGGTGATGTTTCGAAAGATGGCGCTAGTAGTTTAAATAAAAATTTGTGTACATTTTCTTGTTGGAAATAGAAATAGAAAAGTTGTGCCTATTTGCCTATAGCATGACCACTGACTAAAAGACAGAAGATAGAGTATGAGAAGTACTTATGGACATGGTACCTCATGGTAGGTCTTTTTAGTAACCGGTCTTTTTGTACTTTCTGTAACTTCCCAGGGAGTAAGTATTTTAATTTATTAGGTAGGTAGGGTGAGGATAGAGACAAATTGTTATGGGCTTTTCTTTAAAACATTGATCCAACTTATTTGATTCCAATTTAAAATTAATTTCGATAACATCATTGTAAAATTATATTATTTTCGCCAACAGGATCATAATTGGGGAGGATAATAAAATATAGAAACTTTAATAGAATCTCTTCTATACCTACTCGTCGGTATAATATAATACACCCACCAATCTGTCTGTCTTCCGACTTCATTCAACATGAAATCCGTTCCTCTATGTCCAAGTAAGCTACAAAACGAAAAAGAGTTCGAGTTTTCTCGGAGCGCATTTTCAATGCAGACCTTATTAAACCTGTAAAGGGACTGAACTTCATTTATTTAGTTCTAAGAGGAACCTGGATTAATCACTTGTACAAACAAGGATGAGACGAACGAAAAATAGTTGACTGCTTTTCAATCGAATAAATACTATGGGTATTACTAGACTTCTTCAAGAAGTGTTTGTAGAGTTACTTATATCATTTGTAGAGCATAAAAATCAAAATGTGAACAGACTTTTTCCGGGTAAGCTCTTTCCACCGTTGACCCGCGTAACTTATGTAAAAAGCAAAAAAAAATAAAAAAAATCCCGGTTTTCCCCTACGAGTTATTTTACTGACGGGACAAAGAGATTTTCAGTGTTTCAGTGACAATGGCCATTATAATAAGTCCGTCCATACTGCTATCCTTTTCTATTCGCTCAAGACAGAAAATGACAGCTATGGTTTTATTTTATTTTAGTTTAATCTTGTTTACGCCAAATCAGGATTCGGTGGCCGATGGCCAGGGCCAGTGTTTTTGACGAGTTCTATGAAAGTTAGGGTTCCATTTATAAATTGTAATTTACAAGTTCTATAAAACGTGCCCTTAGAGTACTGAGCTATATGTATGGAGAAGACATCATTTAAGCACTACATGTCCCATTTAAGAGAGGTGCTTGAACATCTCTTCTTACTAGTTGTCTGACTCGTTTCTTTTTTAAATAAAAATGAGTAAAATAGTGAGTAACATGTCGCACTGTGTATTAATACAAAAAGATAAGTTTTCATAATTAATTACCTCAATATAAACACTTTAAAATTAAATACGGACCGAATTCGTTGAATTTTGCGGACATGTCTTATGTTCGTAATGGCTGTTCCAGTAGCTACTACACTTATTTCCTAGAGCTCACTATTAACGAGTCGCGTAACACATCCGATCGCAATCAAAACGCTCTCCGCCGATTTCCGGACGAGTTTTCTTTTTTTTTGTCTTTTTTTCGCCACCTCTGCGCGGCCGGTGGTTTCAAAGCCGTGTGTTTTGTAAAACGGAACGCGCTATGTTGCAGCAGCGGTTCACTAATTGATGCTGACCGAATATGACGACGCGTTTTGCAAATATAGTGCGTCACAATTTTGATAGGATTGGTGTGTATTGAAGAATGGATCGGTACGTACGTACAGTCACGCCTTTGCTAACCCTGACCGTGAAAACAACAATCTATTGGTATGTCTGGAGATAAGATAAGATAAGATAAGATAAATGTTTATTTGCTTGAATACATGTTGTTTGTTTACACAAAGATCTTAAAAACTATAACAGAGTTTCAATGTATTCGACCGAGTATATTCGGTGTGCAAAAGTATTATACTTGTTTTGTAACTGTTACAAAACAAAATAGTAGGTAGACAATAGTACTTATATCTAATAAAATTTAAAAACAATAACAATTTGTAGCTAACAAATAGTTGAATTTTAGGCAATTGTAAAACCTACATAATATAAGCACTATTTAAATAATATTAATTTAAATAATATTAAATAGGCACTATTTAAATAACATTATATGTTTTTCATAACTCTGAGTTCAGCCGGAATGGAAAAACCACATTACCTCAACATGATCAGCGTGCAAAAAATCATTTTAGAAAGCTCTCTGAATCACGTGGAAGTGGAAATCATCAATTCATCTTGGTAATTAAGTTTCTAAAAACTCATGAAGACCTTAAATTTGATTGAAACTTAAATTTTCTGAGCTGTCATCTCCATCACAGATTACCTAGTATATATGTCCTACGTTATGTCCACATATCTACCGTTCCTGCATCATCCAGAAATCGACGTTCAACCAAAAAAGGCGATGCATCGAATCGATTTCTACGGCTGTCGACAGATTTCTAAAACGTTAGTCAACACAACACATGGCATAGGATTGCCAGGTTGGGAACTTGAAATTGGTTTTTAGTTATTTTGAGGACAGTAGGTAATTTAATCGAAAATATTTTAACAGATGCTCCTGGGTGGGGGAGGTAGTTTTCACTGTTTTACTTTAAGTTTTAGAATAAAACAATTTCGATACTATTCTACTGGCAAATCACACCAGCAAATATCGAAGATTGGGTTACCGGGTAATGTACCTAAATAGAGGAATACAGCACGGAAAAAGAAGGACTTGAATCTTTTGCAAAATCGTGTCATTTTAATCAAAATTAGGAGAAATAACATAGATTCTGACTGCCTGGTAACCTTGTGGGAATGGGAATCGACATTCAAGGTGATCAAAATGTAAAAACATCGATTTTAATTTCATTGTTGCGACTTGATTACGATGGATTCGTATTTTGAAATAAACGGAAAATTGATATTTAGTTTAAGTCCACAGATGTTCGATTTAAGTCAGTTGATTAATGTTTAATAGGCTTATCGACTTTACTAGTATGTTATCTTAAACTAATTATTTATAGCTTGGGCCTATGGCCTTAATTATCCTATAGTGTTAAAAATTTGTAAGCCTAGCCTTCAGGTTTCTAAGTATGACCATAACATGGCACATGTAGAGTCGCTTATTTTAGCTTACAACTGATATCATTACTTTAATTTAAACCATATTTAGCCTGCCATATTCAATCAAATATTTCAATATACTTTCTCAATAACTTGTTAATTTTTTACGTCACGACGCTCCACCATAGAAAACGTAAGCCTATAACAAATAGCTATTTGATGCCCGAAAAACGAGTCTGTCTTCGCGTCACCATCAAAAACCTCATCAAAGAAACACGAAAGCGTGTCTTAATAACCAGTTAGGCGTGACATCTAATTTGTGTCCAATTTGAGAACTTAATAAGGCGTCAAAACGGCGTCAAAGTGGTCCGAAAATATCTGCCAGAAAACTAATTGCGATCCGTTACACGCGGCGACAATTGACAAATGTGTTCTGCGCCGCGCGATACATGCAATTAGCTGTGGAATTTCGAACGCACCCGATTGCTGACTTGAGGGTAGGGGCGCCATGATTTTCCAACTAGAAAATTGGATTGCTATTATTATGGTAATTTTAGAGATGGAATTTAAATCACCATTTAAGCTTTTGCGAGTGCAAGACGCAATTTATAGCAATATTATTTTTACAAATCGCAAATACGTTGACCTGACCTATCCACCTAATCATCTATTTAAATTATTACAAGGCGTTACTTTACTTAAGCTTATTTGGTATCTAATCATTATCAAAAGCTTTTAAATAAAATTGATTTGTTTTAATCGAGTCAATCAAATGACATTTAGTTTTAAAACTTCTAAATCCGCGTAACATCGGAACGTGTATCGCACCATCGGGAACGTCAAACTTTAGGCGCGAAAGTAAGCTTTTAGCGCGAGCCATAGAGGTTACTTTCCATTCAAAATGGCGCATGGCGGCTAGATGGAGTGTTACCGAGGGTATATTTGAAGATGCCTTTGTTCAGCTATAAATCATTACGTGTCAGCCGTCTGGTTGGTGGCGTGACAAATTACTCCATAGGCGGGGTTGATGACTATTTTGGGGTTGGTATCCCAGGTATCGCGTTCCTTTATAATGAAATAAGGGGAGTCATTGCGTTCTTAATTATCTTGGCGTCTTTTGATTTGGTGTTCCAGAGAGGATGTTTATTGTGCAATTTGGTTTGATAGATAGATCATTAGCATTAGAGAGGATGTTTATTGTGCAATTTGATTTGATAGATAGATCATTAGCAACATCTGTATCGACTTAAAAAGCTGTTATCTTAGTATTAAGTAAGATACTTAATTTTGGATCCAGTGTAAAGAAATTAATTGTTAAATTTTTTTATTTCCTTATTTTTATGGGGTTGCTACCTACCAAAAGACTCTTGGCGATTAACTCTACCATCTGTACTAAGTGTAAGAAGTTATTCTTGTACGAGACGTTTATGAAAAGTGTTTCACCAATTTTCCTGACGACCTACGAAACGAGTAGACTTATTATCATAACTCAACATTTAGTATTTTTGTTTTCTTTCTTTATTAACTTTCTTCAAAATTAGATGAATATTGCTTTGTGGATCGTCTTTGAAGAGACATGAATAATCGTGGGTAGTCTGTTTCTCATCTCTTGCGGTTTATAATTGGGTATAGTTTAGTTTGTAATCACTATTTGGAGTCTAAATTGATAGCATAAATTAAGAGCAACCATTGTTACCTATTGCTTTACTTTATTTTATAAATGGGAGTCAATTTGATTTATATTGCAACAAAACGAAGGGCTTGTATACAGGGCGTTAATTTAATTGCGTGCCATAGCTAAGGGGGTGTTTCAGTAACGTAAAAGGAGCCTCAGTTTTTTTTCAAGATATCCTAAAGTTGTTTTTAAAAAGTTAGAGAATTTGAATAATATCCTAATTATAAATGCGTCAAAAACAACACCATTCAAAGATGGCCGCGAATAATCTCCCGCCAAATTGTCACACCGAACTCGCGCCAAGAATTTTAATAACCAATTTGTATTTAACAAATCCCCTCGAGCTTTTTTTTAAAACGACACTTAATTAATGGCCTCTTCCAGTCTTCTAATTGAATGTTCTCGTGATAAATCAGAATTAATTTGTTACTCCAATGAGCGTTTTGTCAAGCTGAAGCCAAGAGCTGAAGCTTACAATTTAGATTTTATGCTACATTCATGATTTTATGATTGTAGGTTAGGTAGAGTGCGTCGAGTAAGTTAACTTTTAGCTTGATACCTAGTGATTTTACTGCGCAGAGGGGTACCTATTTATACAGGGTGTAAAAAAAAGTACTGCGTTCCTTTCAACCACATGTTCTACTGATGATACCAAACAATTTTCCCAAAGCACAATTTTTCGTGGCAGAGATAATGTAAGTATGAAAATCAATGAAATTATATGACACGCTTTTCCACTTGCCGGCACGGCACCGGCACGGCATGTCATCGATTCCCATAGGTATTGTCACGTGATCGTCGCCGTGCCGATGCCGTGCCGGTGCCGTGCCGTCTAGTGGAAATGCGCCCTAGGCTCCTAACAGGAAAACTACTGCATACCAAATTTTATTTAAATTATTATGTTCTATGAGGTAGTTGTATTATAAGGACACTACAATCACTAATGAACACAGGAGTTTCCTATTACAATTTTTTTATTGCCTCGAAACCCTAGAAATCGATTTTTCTACTTCCATCCCAGTGTTGATTTGATATCCCGCGGGGCGGGAGCTTATTATGCGTTGACACCGCGGGGAACGCTATGTTGGGGAAAAAGGGCTGTGTTGCCAGCTACCGTGGGTGGGAAATTGGCTAAATATTAAAAAAAAAACACTGTTGTCTTGTAGTTCACTTAACGGTTTAATAATACTGGGTGTAAAACAATTAGATTACCAATTTTTAGGGCGTGAAACTACGCATAAAACTGAACAACTGTCACCAAGGAATATAAATAAAATAAAATCGAAATATGAAAAAGAAAATTGACCGTACCAAATAATGTCAGCCATTTTTATTTATGAGCCTGTGGTGCCCCACTGCAGACAATAAATTCCCTTAAATAAAATTGTGCAGATTGAAAAAAAAAAACATTGATTCACCTTAATTGCCCGTGGTTGGCAACACTGTGCCACCCAACCGCAGTGTGACGGCAAACCGCAGTCCGCAGTGATTGATAGGTGATTGATTGGTCACTAGATATGTACCTATGTGTGGCTTAGGGGATGGGGACGTAATATGAGGCAAGTGATACTAATCTGATATTAGGGAACATGATAGGATCAATTTTGGGACGTTAAAAAGACATCATATTTTTCTGTAAGTGCAAATATCTATCCATCAAGGATAGCACAGAAAGTATTTACTTTTCTGAGTTGCAAAAAATAGCCAGCGTCACTTAGTTTACAATTTCGACATGTGTTGAGCTCGTTTTAAGTACATACCTATGTAAAGTACAAAATTTTAAATAAAAATATATAACTACAATGCAATTATATCAACTCTGACCCCGTAGACAAAACTTTCCTCCGTAATTTTCACATTTTCCCAAGTGTAAATAAGAAAATCCGATTTTCGACGTAAAATAAAAAATGGCGTAAAATAAAGGACGTCTCATAAATAAGCAAGCCGTAAAACTGAGCCCGTCCGTTTCACTAGAGAGATTAATTAAAAAGTTTTAATGCGGAAAAAATCCTGGAGTAAAGTTTTTAAGGAGAGAGCAAGGTTAACAAAAAAAATAAAACACAGATTTCATGCCCCTCATGACTATCAAGCACATTGAAAATGAATCTACGAGTGATATACAGAATTCGAAAAAATATTTTCGCTGAGCGAAAAGGTTATAGGCTACGGGGCAAACATAACCCTTTGTTTTTAGGCTCAAATTGTAGCTGAATAAATTGTCCAGAGGGGTTATTCTCAAATTTTTGATATCATTCTTTGTTTTCAAAATATCGAGGGAAAAGTAAAAAAAAAAAACCACTACTTCGGCCATACTTAACTTGTTTCGGTTTTGAATTTATCGAATAATTATTTTTGCACCTTACAAGAATTCTTTACCCGTCAATTAATACTGGACATTTTGTTCATATTTTCGCGTATTTTGTAATGCTGCTGCGTCCTCGTCAACCCTCCTCCAGACGTCATCCCCTTGAGGCCCAATTAAAAGCTTGCCCGCAATTATTACATCACTTTATTTTAAGCGATCCTTACTGCCCAGCCGTCTTTGACGCCACTAATAACAGACGTCATATTATTTCAGTTTACAGTATTAAAAAAAATACTTATGTTGATAATGATCATGTACCTACACTAAACGGTAGATTTCTTGTAGGTACTTTGTAAAAATTTGCATACTTATCCACACTTAAGCGCTTGAATTCATTCAGTCATTTTAGATAGATAGATAGATAGATAAAAATTTAAGTCAAGTTTAATTTATGTTAATTTTAAGTCAAGTTAATTGCCTGAACGTGAAAAAATAGGTTCTACTCGTGTCATAAGATTGGGTAGTGACCACAATAATCAGGACTAGCGTTGCCAGGCGTCCGGCTTTAGCCGGACATAGTCAGGCTTTTTGATTGCCTGTCCGGCCAAAATAAGCGTTGTCCGGCCTGTCCGGCTTTTGTTAGGCTTTTTAGATTTCAAAATTCGCGCGCTTCGAGACCGAATTCGCGATTCGAATTATTATTATTATTATTATTATTATTTAATAGCAGGCAGGCAGTTGAGACAACTGTTAGTTGCCTGTATCCAGTTATTCATTGTTGGTTTTCTTATCATCAGTTTTTTTTTTTTAATTTATCAATTTTGTTTTTAAATTGGTTTGTGGATTTAGCATTAACAACGTCTTCTGGCAATTTGTTCCAAGCCTCCACCAATAAGGAATTTAATTTGAATTAAGGAAAGAATTATTGAGACTGATTAATAATAAAGTACTTTTAGACTAATTTGGCATTCGTTTTATTGTAAATTATCAAAAAAGCTTGGTTTTCATTAATTTTCTACATTAACACCAAAAAAAAACCCGAAAATGCAAGGTGTCCGGCTTTTTTGCCAAAATGTTAGGCCAAAAAAAAAATGATTTTTTACACGAATATTTAAAATTGTTGAAAATGCAGGATGTCCGGCTTTTTGACCCAAATGTTAGGCCAAGCTCACAGCTCTGTCCGGCTTTTCGGTATGAGGACCTGGCAACGCTAATCAGGACCGACGGATATCTAAGCGTGCCCTCAGTAGCACGAAAAATTTTTGGGGCAACTCAGGCCCTCCAAATCGAGTAGAGGAGAGGCTTATTCTCTGTAGTAGTAGAGATTTGATTCAGGTTGAGAGATTTTTTTACATTTTTCGAATAATCTGTGTAGAAAAACATCAAAATCCGGGTTAGACCATTCCGCTCCCAAAAGCCTTTAAGGCCGCATTTATCATTCCCATTAAAAAAACTTTCCCGGTTGTCATTACCACTTAATGTCTCATTACCAGTTGTCAGTATAACTCCTTCCTAGACATAGGAGTTTACGCGTTTAGAACGCGCTTTACATTGCTGGCGCGGCCCTGGTCTTCAAAGATAGAAAGATAAGCTTGGATCAGGCTTGGATCCATGACTTGGTGAATCCTTAGTAGACATAGGAGTTTACGCGTTTAGAACGCGCTTTACATTGCTGGCGCGACCATGGTCTTCAAAGACAGAAAGATAGGCTTGGATCCATGAATCCTTAGTAGACATAGGAGTTTACGCTTTTAAAACGCGTTTTACATTGCTGACGCGACCATGGTCTTCAAAGATAGAAAGATGGCTTGTTCTTCATTGATATGTCGCAGGGAAGTGACAAAACTAGGGATTTCACAAAATTCCGGAAAAAAGACAAAATCGCTTGATCATTACCTCTACTTACTATAACTGGGCTGTAGAATTTATGATTTATAATTTATGGTATTATAAATTATGTTCAGTGAGGTCATTCAGTGAGGTTCAGTTCAAATAGGTTATTCAGATGATACGCAATGTAAGTTAAACGTAACCTTATTTTGTTTAAATACAATAGTTGAGGCTCACAAATTGGTCAGTAGCGTCAACACGTCAGACGGAGGGTCAGAAACGCGCGACTAATCGTCAGAAGAAAGAATACGCCTTGGAATCTCAGGAGCTTTTTATTAGGTACTAGTTTGGAAAAGGCTCTACAGGGTGGATTTATTTTTATAATAAAGGGTATATGCATCGTGAAATGTGTGAATCTACCCATAAAACTGAACAACTTTCCCTAAGGAACATAGGTCGAAAAACGAAAAATAAAAAATTTGACCTTCCATACAAAATGCACCAGCAGCTGATAGCGCATTTAGTATGTGAAGTCATTTTTTTTTTCGTATTTCGACCTATGTTCCTTAGGGAAAGTTGTTCAGTTTTATGGGTAGATTCACACATTTCACGATGCATATACCCTTTATGTTACACGTTGTATATCGCATTATTTACGAGTATTTGTTATTCATTAATCACTTCAACATTACTTGAAATGAAAATTAACTGCTTTCGTGTTTTAGTGGTAGCCATGGGCTCACGATCCGGAGGTTCCGGGTTCGATTCCTGGCGGGGGACAATAACTCTGTGTTGATGTTTCTAGTATGGTTAGGACTTTGCAGGCTGTTCACCTGATTGTCCGAAAGGTAAAATGGTGCTGATTTCTCTCTGGTCGTGTCAGTCAATCTGTCCTACTGCTCCCCAAAAGCATTTACGTCAGGATAATTATTAATAGGCCTAATTATGCCAACTTACTATGATCTCTTTCCTTATCAAGCTTAAAATGCCTGGGTTAGTGATTGAAGAAATAGAGAGTGCACTTTTGTGTATTGCGCAAACACTTAGGCACTAAAATCAGTCCCGCGCAGTTGGCCGATCTCTGGGAGTTTGGCCGCCGTCACCAAAAAACGGTTGTGAAGACTATTGTTACTTGAAAGTTCTTTATTACCTACTATTTATTTGGCATGTAGAATTCTGCTACGGCGTAGCTGAAGCGTAGCAATAATGAATTTAAATTTTGTTATGATGTAATATCAAATTATAGTCGAGACTGCCTCCGTGGTCTAGTGGTCTGAGCCATGGGCTTACGATCCGGAGGTCCTGGGTTCGATTTCCAGGGGGGACACAAAGTTGATATTTGTCAATTTATCACTTTGTGAGGTTTTCCCCAGTTTGGTTAGGACATTGCAGGCTGAATCACCTGATTGTCAGAAAAGAAAAAGGATTCCGTGCTTCGGAGGGCACGTTAAGCCGTCGGTCCCGGTCGCTGTCTTTGATAGTGGTCGTTACTGAAACCATGTCAGAGGCCTATAGCTGTGCTACTTAGGCGGTTTGAAAACTCTAAGTATTGTGAATGCGATAATAATTTTTTTGCAGCAACTATTAATTATGTATTTAAATGTAGCTGGTTGTCTGTATTGACTACCACTTTTCAACGTTTCCTATTTTATAACGACGAATTATTTGCATTTTATACAACACCCTATATTTTCTATCGATATTTGAGAGCCGTGTCCAACGTTCAGAAATCGAGCGTGTCATTGCTGCAGTAATCTGTGGACATTTAGCTGCCGATTAGACGTGTCAATAAAAAAAAAACTGAACAACGACCACTGGCCGGGCGACGGACAGATTGACGGACAGGCTTGAAATGTTATAGTTGTATCTGAACTCTGCTGTGATTGTAGAGTCATGATTGTCACATTTTATTGATATAAATACTATTTATTATAAAGATTATAATATAAAACAAGTATAAAACACAAATCTTGATAGGGTTTAAAGTATTTAAGTCTAATTTTTTTTAATAAAATGTACAGAGTTTTGAACTTTATAAAGGTACCTAAAGTAGGTACCTGCCCTGTATTTTACCTGCCTATTAAAAGTTAGGTAGCTTAAACCACGTCATTATTTATTTAAACAAGCTTAACGAAACGACGTAACGTGATACCCAATTACCGTGGATCGCTAAAGTTCACGACCGACCGCCCTAATCAGCGTTAAACTTGATTATAACTCTAAAAGCTCGATAAAGGCTGCATAACCAACTATTATACAGCTTACAATCACAGCCCATACAACCGCAGGATACTAAATACGGCAATAAAAGCAGTTGTGAACTCCGCCTAAACCGTTAATAGCGCAGACCGCTCACACAGCAAAACCCATTAAGTTCAAAACTCAATAAACATCATTGTTCCGACGCTTAACTAGGAAAATAACCCGACGCCGCGCGGGGCCGCTTTGGCCCGATCTAACTCGCGACCTCTAATATTCATAAGTCAATTTCCTGGACCATTAATATGTAACGAAGTAGCGCAAATGGCCTTATCGCTTGTGCGATTACTCGCTCGCCGCTCCTCTTACATAATTCAACGTATTAAACGAAATTGTTTAAACCTTATTGCTCGATTACGTTTCCCCACCCCGGACACGCCTCGTTGGGTTCCACCAATCAGGGCCGGGGATCGGGGAAGAAGCCCCCTACCCTTCCCCTTTGTGTCAATCGCCCCTCCCCGGCTGTCCCCGCCTGCTTTAGTTCAGTTGATAACGTGGCGTTTAGATGTCGACTTGTGGATGCGATGACGCGTCAATTTTGAAATAGGAACGGATTTCAGTGCGGACGCTCCCGAAACTCACTTTTAGCTTATTGTGAGTTAAGACGTTTTGCAACTAGACCGATAGATAATTTTTAGCAAAATTCGAAAATCCTGTTAAGTGTTGTGTTTTCAAACTTTTTTAACAGTAAACAAAACAAACAGTGATTATGAACAAACATTGGAACTGATAAAAATTACAAACTCTTAAATGTGAACCACACAGGCCTTGCTATGACGATGCTTGCGATGGCTCGAGGATCGGAAGACAGACGAGAAGACACTGAGACGGAACCAGAAACAGAAACCGAGACTAATGGAGAAGTAGACGTGGTAGGAGTAGAAGAAGCAGCTCCGGTTGACCTTACCAGGAGGCTAGGGTTGACCAGGCCGCCAGAAAGACCCGCTATAGCGTTCTCGGTGGAGAATATCCTAGACCCGACCAAGTTCACTGGGAGGTCAGAAGTGCCGCTGCGATACGACGAGCAGTACTGGAGACCGCACTATCATACAGACGATAGTGACTCAGGTTAGTCCATCTGTGCTTCGGAGAGCACGACACAACTACACAGGCAACTAAAACTGCTTATCTTAGCAAATAATGGATGAAAATAAATAAAACAAATGGCTCAAATCTTAATATCTAACACTGAAATAGGAAATAACAATTGTAATCGGAAATAATAAAGACTTTATTAATCTGTCTCAGTTGGTATTTCAGCTAAACTGTCTCTACTTAATGCTTTCTATTAGCCTATAAATGGCAATTTCGGAATTCCGTCAAAAAATATGACCGTTCTCTAATTTCCGTTGCGTCAAAAAGTGGGACTCTAATAACTTCGAAATTATACGACAAAGACGGCCACACAAAATATAATGCTTAAAGCACAATAAAAAATCAACCTTTAATATAAACTCAAAATAACCAAAAACATTACAGAAAAAATTGTGACAATAAGGGCCCAGGAGAACGACTCTCAAGTAAATTAGTAGTCATGTCATAATAAATAATATTAAAAGAGTTTTATTATTATTTAAAGAATTTGACAAATCGATTCTTTAAATAGAAGGAGGTTGACTTCTTCCTAGCCCATACAATATTCTTAACAGCAAATACGGCTAAATGGATGGATTTTTGTATTATTAAGGATGACCGTGGGATGACCCTCCTAGATAAGGGCGTAGATTGATCGGTATCTCAATTGTCCATGTCCAGGGTCGCAATATCCAATTGGATCTAAATCGCGAAACGATTCTGGGTAATCGGTTACTCTCGGGTTTTTTTGTTTAGCCAAGCGTTGTCATACTCAACTACAATAGTCCGCTGCTGGACATGAGCATCATCCATACCGGGTGTAAGGGACAGCGCATCAGAAACTGATAGGGGTTGCTCAGTCAACGAAACTAACTTCTTTCACCACTAAATTACCACGGAAAAGAAAAAAATATCTCCCAAATTGACACTTTTGCACACACACACACAATTGAAAACACATAAAACAAATCATTTGACACTGAAGCATAAAAATCACTTTATACCTGTGTATAAATCTCGTGGACGTATCAGCTGTTATCTGGCTATGACAACTAGCCCACTGCCCGAAGAGATTTACGACTGGTGGTCCCGCTGTCCGGAAACAGTCAGCCTGTCGTCACTTGACAGCTGGACGTTGTAGATTGTTTTACTTGCAGAGATACTAAACGATGTATTAATAGTAAAGATATCCCACTACCATATAATATGAAAGTGGCGCCGGGTTAGAATAGCATCACCCCATATCTTCCTGCGGGTGTCGTAAAAGGCGACTAAGGGATAAATCCAGGCAACCCGCCTGCCAAGCGTGGTGAGTATGGCATATACATACACCCACATTTGGGGAGGCCCATGTTCAGCAGTGGACTGTTGTGGCTGATGATGATATAACATTAAAGAAATAATGAAATCGCCTCGGGCAGGACTTGTACCTGCGACTTTCGGAATGCCGTTCCGTGGCTCTGCCAACTGATCTACCGAGGTAGTAGCGGGTGTGGCGAATTGATCAAAGTCTTTCTTATGTCATCTAGCTAGATCATTACTGACTTGAATTCTAATCGTAATCCTTTCATTAACTTATATATGGTAGTAGTATTAGTACTTTAAATTTATATTATTTTATAACTTCTACTTCAGCTTGGAAGATATCACGATCCAGTCGTAGATATCACGATCCAGTCGTAGATATCACGATCCAGTCGTAGATATCACGATCCAGTCGTAGATAATCACAATCCAGCCGTTGACCCTGCCCCCTCGATCCCATCCCCCCACCTATTGGTGAATGCTTCCAATAATGTAAGACATTCATCCTTCCACTTAGTTGGTTACGCTGCAAAGAAAACGATTTCGGCTTGATTCGTGCCTAAGTACTTGAAGGTATAAGAATTCGCTTCAAGATAAGATAAGATAAGATAAAAATACTAAGATAAAAATACATACATACATACATATAATCACGCCTTTATCCCTAATGGGATAGGCAGAGCGTAAACAACCTAAACAAAGGTCGTTCCGCCACGTCCGACAAGTTTTTAGGGTTGTTTAAGATAGATCTGTATATTGCTGTAGTGACAGGTTGTCAGCCCATCACCTTAATTACAATATACCTAGTACTGAAACCCTCGAATCCTTTAGCTGGTTTTTACAGCATGCCCGGGAGGAGACACAGCTGGCACATTCTATGTTTTTCTATCGCTCCCAGTCCAGCATGGAGGAATAAAGGTCTCTATACATTTTCATTTTCATATCCCATATTACTTGCACTAAACCCGCAAACATTCGAAATAAGAACATGACACTGCCCCCGCAATTGGTCGCCGCTAGAACGAGACGCAACATACACTTTCCTGAAGCTAGAGCAGGACTTGCAACCCCTACGTCGCCTTCGCCGTCGCGTCCCTTTACGCACCAACCCGTGAAATTGGAGTCGTCTAAACGAATCTAACGATTATTTTATTATCCCTTTTGCGCTAAGATTTGTTCCTTGCTCAGTCAAATAAAAATAAAAGGTGAGCAAGGCGTCGGAGGGTCAAGCCGGTAGTAAATTTTCCCGGTTTAGCGTTTAAATCGCCTTATTTTTCGGGCCTTTAGTCCCGACGGCGGGGTTGGGCAGGACAAGCGATTTTCACTGTTTGGGTAGCGTTCTTGAAATGAAATGAAATGAAAACATTTATTTGCAGACACACACGGTTAATTAAAATGTATATAAATTCACAAAACAGTAGTACAAGCGTGGTGCACCAGCAATTGGTATGCAAATATTTAATTATATTCCTAACAAAATTTTAAAAAGAAGTTGTATTTATATAAAGTCAATATTTTTTAGCAAATTAATAAAAATGTCAAATATAAAATTTCAGTTTATTATCTATATCAGTAAGTTATATAATCTTTAATAATAATAAAATAAAGATTTAATAAAATGTCATGCTGGGCGCCCTTGAAATTTAAATTCCCTACAGAATTTGAAGCTTGTTTAGTCGCATTTTTCCTTTACATAACACAGTACTCATAATTATAGCCAAATATTAACGATATGCATTTATGTTTAACTATTTCATAATAGTACCTAAAATTATATTAACCTTAAAATTGCTTAGAAATGTGAAAAATAATTAAACCTTCCGTGCTAAAATGGAAAGGCGAATTCAGTATTTACCCACGTATTACCTCAGGAAAATATATCAATTTTACTAAGCAAAATGCATTTGAATCATGTACTTTACTTTTCTATATCAATGTAATTTGTGTTAGTTGATATGAATATGATACCTAGTATAGGTATCATAATCTAAACACCCAAAATTTGAACGCATCGACCCGTTACATTCGGCTCTTCCTTCAGGCTATTACATTAATAAATCGCAAAGTTGAGAGGCAACGAACCCGAAAATTGTACGGCGGAAGTATTTATTGCATAACCCGGAATAACACCGGCACTTCCGGCGCCGGCGGAAGCGGAAACAGCGCGTGTTAACGAGCGGCTTAATGTTGGCAACACTGACTTTTTAATTACACCAGAATTACGTGAAAATTCTGTCGGGTTGTGAAGAATGCTAATTTTGGTTGGGATTTGGCGATAAAACTGGTTTTATTATCTGATAAAAGGGTTAGAATAAAAAGGGCCCGCAAAGTACCTACTGGTTCATTGTTTTGTTAATTTGCTCGTGAACGGTCAAAGCTTATACTTAATGACGGTTTGTTTAGGGGCCATATCTACGGAAATTTCTATACGGAACCACGTACCTACGTGATTAATAGCTACACTGACACTTATGTGAGTGCCGATAAGTACATACAACATAACATTAGAAAGCGGTGGTAGGCTCCGCAAGGGGCCGCCTGGCTCGCGACCACCCTCTTACGGAAGTCCGGTGCTAAACAGCTTGCTGTGTTCCGTCGGTGCGTGAGACTGCCAGCAGGCCTTAACAGGCGCATCTTCTGGGTAAGCTCGCTCTATCGTCGACTCTGTCACGTTCATTCCCGACCTTTGTGTCTAGAGCAAACCCATTTCAAGTAAAAAGAATTGTAAAGTCTGCTATGTGATCGATAGTCTTACCTCGAGTAGGAAATTAACTAAACGGGAGCGCTTGGAAACCTGTAGATTGGAGGTATGCTTATACCTACTTCTTCAATAGGGCTGGCCTCGAACAGAGGGTGTAAGGGACAGCTTCCCGTTAGTGAGTTTCCCGTAAAGTTGTGGTCAATGAAACAACCTAAACAAATTTCACCTGAAAATTCTTTCAGGATACGTTTTTCTTATGATATAATGAACTCTCTATACAGATTCTGATCAAGGTGGTAATTTTGTATGGGAAAGTAAACTATTTTTTCATTTCCTGAAATAATTCTCTGGTGAAAGTTGTGCAGTTGACTGAGCAACCCCTATTGCCATTTTGCGGGAAGCTTTCCCTTACACCCGGTATACACAATGTTATTAAAAGAGGAACAAGCGGTTCATTTCATAAAACTGAACAATTTTTCACAAGAACATAGTAACCTTGTGGGTAACATATCGTACCTCCGAAATTCTATATTCCGAATTTTAATATCACGAAAATGGTTGCCAGTAGTGTTATTTTACAGATGATTTGTTTGACATATTAATATAATCCTAAACCTATATATTCCAGAAATATCATTTTCCAGAAACACTGTTACCAAATTTTTAAAATGCCTTTTTTACTTTTGACAACTAATTCATTTCAAACCAGTATCAATATTCCAACAATTTTAAACCCCGAAGTAACTTTTTCCACAATGTCAATTGCCAGAAGTTACAATTTCCAAATGAATTATTAGACAGAAAATAAACCTCATATTTTAACATTTTAATGCAAAACCGACTCGGGGCACCCCGACACGGATAGATTAGGTTCGAAGGGTATGGCGGAAGCGAGATGGGCGAGCGCAGCGAGCCCAGTTCGCTTCCGACATACCCTTCGAGGGTTAGGTTGCTAGTGATGCATGCCTGCATGCCTGCTTGCTGCTCGCTTGCTTGTTTGATTGCATGTATGCTTGACTGCATGCTTGCATGCTTGCATGCATGCATGCATGCTTGCTTGTATGCATGCATGCATGCTTGCCTGTTTGCATGCATCATGCATACAAACAAGCAATTTTTCCACAATGTCAATAGCCAAAAGTTACAATTCCCAAATGAATTAGTAGACAGAAAATAAACCGCATATTTCAAAATTTCAATGCAGAACCGACTCGGGGCACCCCGGCACGGATAGATTAGGTTCGAAGGGTATGGCGGAAGCGAGATGGGCGAGCGCAGCGAGCCCAGTTCGCTTCCGATATACCCTTCGAGGGTTAGGTTGCTGGTGATGCATGCCTGCATGCCTGCTTGCTGCTCGCTTGCTTGATTGCTTGCATGCATTGCATGCTTGCTTGCTTGCTTGCATGCATGATTGTATACGTGCATGCGTGCTTGCATGCTTGCTTAGCATTTATTATAGCAAGCTGACTTTTACTCTATTCTCAACTCTATCTAGAAAAAGATTTATTTGGATTTCAACATTTCGGTAAGATAATGTTTTGGAATAAATATATTTGGAATAAAGTTATAGTTGGATTTCGTTATTGTGGTAAAAAGGTGATCTGTGATATAAGTCAATGGTTAAATGAAAAAAAAGTTAAATAAAATTCTGGATTTTAATAATATGGATTTTGTAACTTCTGTAAAACGAAAAAATGGAAATTAAAAAAAAGTCGAATCGTTTTCGGGAATATGGAATTTGGGTTTAAAAATTTCGGTTTTACAATATGTAACCAACCTTGTGTATTTTAAAATTACATAATATGCAGAACCCTCTCTAATTTTGCGAATGGTTCTCACTTTGACAGCCCTCATCTCAGCCGTTGATTTTTCTATTCCTGTGACAGGTGTCAGGACTCATTTAAATTAGTTTGAAAAATATGTTCGCCTTAATCGACACCAATATGTTTACATAGATCCGGACATCTATGTTAGTTTTATGTGGTAGAGCTATATTTATCCACCCCAAAACTATAAAACTAACATGATATTGAAGACGGATGTACATTGTACCCGAGCTAAAATTACTCGCGGTTCCGCCGCCTAAGAAACCCCGACGCTCCCCTTTACAACTTCTGAGTTTACAACCAACCCTAATTTTCTTCATTTAACAAATTGATGGCGCTTGTTTGCTCCCCACTCTAAACTCAACCTTAACAACAGGCCGTTAAGTCGCAAATCGCTTGACACGCTCCGTTTGAGCTACGTACTACGTAAAAGGTTTGAAGTGCTCGGGGATTTTTAGCTTTAGCAAACAGAACTTAAAGACTGTAATTGCTTGACAATGGTTCGGGCGGAATTGGGGAGGTGGGGGTGGGCTGGATCTGTGGTCCAAGTTTGTAATTAATAAAGGCCTCTCGATTACAAGAGCCGGGTAGAGCGGGGTAGTTTGAATATGCTGAGTGTGGTTCAAGACGTAAGTACTCAGTAAGTTTATTAAGTGCCCGCTATTATACCCCTTACTTAGTTGGGGTTTTGAGATTTGTAGCTCCTTGAGACTGGAGTTGAATTATGCTGAGATGTGGAATAATTTAAAGTTAAATTATCTTACGCTATCTATTGGATAAATTACGCAGTATTGAGACTAAATTGAAATCAAAACCTTATGGTGACTTACTCTAATCGTAAAGAAATTAGTGATATAGGTAATTTTTGACATTTTTAGGTTGATTTTTAATAAAGATCTTTATCTTAAATAGCTAGCACGTTGCCGACGGATAGTGAATTTGGGCGCAAAAATTTCAAAATCTTTGATTTTGATGCTTTGTTTTAGTATAAAATTTTATATAAGTATTTCATAATGTTTGTGTGAGCTCAGCTGAAGAATGAAACTCACTACCAGCGTCTGTTTTTCTGAATGCATAGGTAAGGTACCTACATAGAAACATCAAATTTTTAGATTGAATAGGTATCTTCTGGGTGAGCTCGCTCCATCTTCAACTCTGCCTCGGTTGTCCTTGACCTAGACTAGAGTTAAGAGCCAACCCATATCAATAAAAAAATAAAACCTACGGGCCTCTCCGGCAGGCATGGCATGCAAACAAGTCTCGTAAATACTCGTACTCAGTCGTACTGACAGTAGGTTATGTAGAGGGATCATGTCAGCGGTTGTCACCTCGCCTCACGCAAAGCCAGGCTTACCCATCCTGCCCGGCTCTCCCCAACGCCAGTAAATCCGCTGGCGTAAACAAATTTCAACAAGTTTGTATTTCTACCTACACACATACGTAAAATCACGCCTTTATCCCATATAGGGTAAGAAAAGCCTAAAATGCCTACTAAAAGTCGTTTTGTTACGTCTGAGAAGTATGGAGGGTAATTTTAGCTTGAATGTGTATCGCTGTAGTATTGTATTTCGATAGTTAGGTATATATATTATGTCAAAATTATTCCGCCTACAATGTTGATAAAAGTACGAGTAGGTATAAGAAGAAACAATTCCGATTTAGTACGGAACAAATATATATCCGACAAAATACCCCCAACCACGGCTCTTAAAGGAGAGACACATAATCATGCTATTTACTATGGAGGACTATCTATAATAGTTTACCTTTTTCTTATTTTTCTAAGCGTCGTGTGCGCAAATTAGACTATAGTTTTATGTCGCATTTCGAATTAAACTGAAATTCAATTTACGACCGAATATTCTTAAACGCGACATCTTAAACCGACGTCGAGTAAATCAAACAATTTTATAGTTTCCTCTTAATGGAGCTTTCATAAAATTTTCGTGTTTTCCACATGATATAATAGACATATCCACTTCCGGCTCCGTCGGCGGTCGCGGTGTTGCCAATGCGAATAATTTTAAATAGTTTTTAAACAGCTATTAATTTTTAATGCGGCAACATTGCCAGCGAATATTCGAATATGTTACGGCTAATACCCGAAGTGCGGCTACACCTAGTTTTAGCCGGTTAGAACTAGGTGTAGCCACTTACTCTTGGCTAAACCTAGTATTAGCCGATTGTTTTCGGCTAAAACTAGGTCTAGCCTTCATCATGCCGGCTACAACTAGGTCCAGCCATTCCTTGTTGGCTAAAACTAGGTCTATCCGATATCATTCCGGCTAGAACTAGGTCCAGCCATTCCCTGTTGGCTAAAACTAGGTCTAACCAATATCATTCCGGCTAGAACTAGGTCCAGACAATCCCTGTTGGATAAAACTTAGAGGCGTGTCCCGCCAAGCCTTCCGCCCCGCGTCACACTCATGACTCACAGCATCTGCAGCAGCGGCGCGGGGTGGAGGGCATAGCGAGGCACGTGCCTCTGCAGGTTGTGAGCGCCAGGTGCTGCTGATCTACTGCAGGTCTACTAGCGAGTGTGACTCACAGCCTCTGAAGCAGCAGCGCGTGTCTTAGTTTTATCTAACAGGGATTAGCTGTACATAGTTGTAGCCGGCATGCTATCATAATAAAAAAAAACTCTCTACGTTTCTTTCTGGCGCTCACAACCTGCAGAGGTGCGTGCCCCGCTATGCCCTCCACCCGCGCCGCTGCTGCAGATGCTGTGAGTCTTGAGTGTGACGCGGGGCGGAAGGCTTGGCGGGACACGCATCTAAGTTTTATCCAACAGGGATTGTCTGGACCTAGTTCTAGCCGGAATGATATCGGATAGACCTAGTTTTATCCAACAGGGAATGGCTGGACCTAGTTCTAGCCGGAATGATATCGGATAGACCTAGTTTTAGCCAACAGGGAATGGCTGGACCTAGTTGTAGCCGGCATGATGAAGGCTAGACCTAGTTTTAGCCGAAAACAATCGGCTAATACTAGGTTTAGCCAAGAGTAAGTGGCTACACCTAGTTCTAACCGGCTAAAACTAGGTGTAGCCGCACTTCGGGTATTAGCCGTAACACGAATATACCACCTCCGGAAACATTAACGCATAATTTACGAGTATTTTGTGTTTAGTAAAATTAGTAAAATGATATTTCTAATGGCGGCCGGATGAATAAATTGGCGGGAAATTGGCGCGATGTTTATATCATTACGAACGAGCTAGCAGATTTTGAAATCAGAATAACGATGAGATCGGTGTACTTAATGGTGGAATTTATTATTCCACCATTAAGTACACCGATCTCAAGGGCTGTTAAAACCGAATACAAAGTCCCCATTGCTGACAATAATCAGCTAATAAAACTATTATAGTCTGTTGAATAGAGGACTTGACGCAAACGTGAAATTAGTATCTTGATATCTCATTTATTCTTAGTTATTCTTGTTTTATTTTTAAACAGTTTCATGTTTCTTATTTGTGGCCAGTGAACTTTTCCGTGTCGATTCGACACATACTTTGACGAGTCGATCTGAAAACGAATGAAAACATATTGCATATCGATTGCAGTTAAGACATAATTAAATTGTTATACTTTTTAATGTTTTCTCTACAGTGTTATCGATTCGTAGAGGGCACGACTTAACTAAACCTTCAGTAAAATTATTGCCGTCCCTTTCTGTTGTCTCATGACAAAACATTACGGATATAGACTTATATTAGTTATGTCGTGTTATTTGCAACGCCGAATTGCTATCAGCAGCTTCCGACTTCGCGCCTTTAAATGGCAAAGAAAACAAGTTATTAGTCGCGGCAGTAAACACGTCATCGCGACACGTGCGACTCATTTTGTGTCTCTTTCTGCCGATGACTTTATACAGGGGTAACGAGATTACACTGGAATTTATGAAACTGTCATTATAAATTATTGATTTAAATATATTTAAGGTTGATCGTGGGAATCTAAAATGTCTTTGAGGCTATTGACGACCTCGTAGGTAACAAAGAAAAAAATAGTATCTATTGTTAACAAAGAAAAAAATAGTACTTTTATTTCTTTGATCATGGCATAGTTGACGAAATATATTTGATCTGATTTGACATACAAATCTTTGACATTCCTAATTTGATTTGACGTAAGACGCTTTAAATAAGAACTGAGCATTGAGTACCTATGCTCTAATAAATTTACGTTATATAAGCAGTCTTACGTCAGTGTAGGAATGTCAAAGTCATGTGTTTATATCCTCTACTTATGTCAAAGTTAAGAAAGTGACAACGCTACTAAGAATTAGCGCGAGAATCTTCAGCAACATCTCACATCTCTCAAATGCCAGTAATTGCGGCGTGTTAATTTGAAATGACATTTCCGATGTTTCCATTTGTTTTTGAGTAATAAAACCTGATGAATTGAGGATGCTTATGATATCAGCAGAGCACTAAAACAAGAAGCTCAAACAGATGGTAATATCCACGATATAAATAGAGCTGATTTATGACTAGTAAAGAAGGCGGTGTGTAAATCTAGAAGGAACTTATTGTAAATTTCTGCGGGAAGCGTTGTTTTCAAAGAATTGCCTGGTTGTTGTTTAAAGCGTCCTTTCATGTTTTTATAGTATCCTGTGTCTTTTATGTTAAACAAATAAATATCGCAATCACAATTTACAATCATATTTTAGGTACAGAAGCTTTCCAAATCGCGGTTTACGGGGTGAGGTGCAAAACTACGGATGATGACCCTTATTAATAAATTTTCCCGTGGGAATTAAATATTTGTCTAAGGTCAAAGGCGTGTAAAATGTATTGGGCTGTTGCCGCTGAAGGTGAAAGATATTTCTATCAATCCAGACGTTTCTGCATAGACAGTTTGTTTTTCTCAGGAAAATACAAAACTCAAAAATAGTATCGAAAGTAAATGGGGGCCAATAATATACACATTATGACCGAAATAATGATCATTATAATTGCATAAAGTCAGCTGTCCACGGCGAGCGATGCGATATGCGACAGAATGAGTCGCAGATGTCGCGATGACGGATTTACCGTCGCGGCCAACGTGTTATCCTGTTTCGGTGCGCGTGCGCCGCTAAATACATCTTGTTTCGTAAGCGTGGGGTCCAGGAAGAGATCGCTTGACACTTTAGCTGCTGGGGTGAAATTCGCTAAGATTGAAAACGGAAAATAAAAAATAACAATTTTAGTTTCATAATTTTATTTGTTGTTGGGCCAAAAATACTTAACTATGAAGAATTATTATGAAAAAGATTTGTAAGCGTGACATATCTAAAAAAAATTTTTGCTGTTTCTTTTTGTTTTTACAAAATAGAAAATGACAGGTGGAGTGATTATATGAGCGGCCGAATTGCTCTCTCTCTCAAACCAAATGTGTAAATACTTCTATTTCTTGGGAATATTTCATATTTTATTTCCAGATATATTTTCTGTATAAGTACTAATTAAATTACCTTTGTTAAAGATTGCACTCTAGGGCGGGATGAGCAGTGAGAGTAGTTAACTTTAATTATTTTCATTTCCTCTCCTGAAATAATAGCCCGGTGTCCAATAAAATGCTCATCACCCAATCACAATTAGGAACAAATATCTGGCCGGCTGTTAGAAGAACACTTTTTGCCTACTTTGTGTTTGTCTAGTCTATTAACAAGGCCATCAGTATTGAGTAACTTAACTAGCTAGTGACAGATTCATTGCTTGTTAGCTCTAGCCTATTGCTGTACAATAGGCACTAAATAACTATGCACCAGTTTTTTTAGCAGGCATTATTTCTGTTTCAAGCAAACAGAAATAATTTCTATTAGGATATTATATTTAAAATTATAGTATTTTTAATATCAAAATCTGTTATGTCATGTCTGATGATACAAATCATATTTTACTGTTAGCCATTGACGCTGTACCGACCCCTTAGTTAGGGCATTGATATAAGGCTAAAAGTGTGTATTTTTATTACAGTAAAAGACCACCTACACCACTCGGACCTGGAGACTGATGAGGTGGAAACAGACGACCAAACCTCGAACTTGGATGACGACGTCCTCACGCAGTCAGACCTCGATGAGAACGGAGACCCTAAGAGCCCGACCAGTTCTAGCTCCAAAAAGGTAGTTAATTTTATAGGTACTGAATATCTTCTGTAACTTACAGCAATAAAATTTTAAATTAAAAAATCAAAAAACCCAACTGCGTAGGTAATATTAGGTACTTACTTAATTTATAAAATTTACCTTTAAAAGGATAAAAACAAGTAGATCAATTTCTGTCTCAAAACCAACACCTCGTTTGTACACCCTAAGATCTGCTACAAAATCTTACAAAAATCTCATGCAGTCGGAGGCAATATGTCCTATAAGTTGGTATTTACAATTAAATCATATATTGCCTCCGACTGCATGAGATTTTTGTAAGATTTTGCAGCAGATCTTAGGGTGTACAAACGAGGTGTTGGTTTTGAGACAGAAATTGATCTACTTGTTTTTATCCTTTTAAAGGTAAATTTTATAAATTAAGTAAGTACCTAATATTACCTACGCAGTTGGGTTTTTTGATTTTTTAATTTAAAATTTTATTTTATACTTTTTAGTTTTAGTTATACTGAGACGGAAGCCGATGTGGATAGGGCCATGTCCTTCTGTGCAAGAGGTCGTGGTTCGAATCCCACCATGTTTTTCGAATTTCATAATGTATGTTTATTCGGCGCTTTTCGGTGTAGGAAAACATCGTGAGGAAACCTGCACACACCTACAAAGATTTTCAAAGGTTGTGTGTACCTAATCTAGGATTGGGTCTGGTTTTGTACCCTCTTTCAATCCCCTAGATTAGGTAGCCGACCCCGTGAGATACGGGATAAGGCTATAGGGAGATGATGATGATACAATATTATAACCCTTACGAAGTCGGCAGAGTTTCAAGGTCTTACTACAAACTATTTCTCCCGCGTCTTACGTTGTTGATGGCGAGCCTCTCATGCTCTATATACCCTGTAAGGTATACAGGCGCGAGTATTATGATATATAGATATATTCAAACACGCTGCCCCGCATTACGCTGCGTGATTGTGGGATGTGTAGAGTTCTTTTATAACCAACATAATGTAAGCTGCTCGTGTAAAGCAACTTCAATATGATTGAGGATCAAGTTAGAGTGGTCTTTCTAGGAGTAGGATTTTTTCGATTGCGCTCAACTTTAAAACATTTGATATCTTCTAAAGTATTGATCGAAATAATTAAGTGTAATGGACAAGTATAATCTACTTTTAATGTCCAAACTTACTTACATGCTTATTTGGATAAAGACTCATACCGAACTCGAGAAATGATTATTAACAAACTTTAAATCATTGTAAATCCTTAATGGCTACTCGAAACGAAAAATGATGTTAGAAACCTCAAACTAATTTTGAAATACCTATTCAACGACACCCCACTCAATATAGTTTGCCAATTTTTATTTTTTTTATTTTTACAAAATGGCGTCTGTTTGTCACCATATTAAATGTTCATCAAAATCATGTCTTCAGTGACACTCGCATGGTTAAGACGAATCGATTGACGTATGAATCATTAAAATCGGCCCACGCGTTTGGTCTCTAGAGTGGCGCAAAGGAACAAACATACACACATACATACATACATACATACATACATACATAGGCTGATAAACACATTACCCTCCTTTGCGTAGCGCAGTCGGGTAAAAGGTTGACAAATTATTGTTATTGTCAAGAAGATCGTGCTTCGAAGGGCACGTTAAGCAGTCGGTCGCCAAGTGTCGAAACTCCTCCTAACATTTTGCACATTTTGTCATTATATGACGCTACTATCGCCTTTTTATGACGAGAAGAGGTTTAACGCTTTTTTAAAATCCTTCTATGAGAAGCATTATAAACAGCCATGACGGGCAATGCCTATGTATGGTATAGATAGTTAAAATGAAAAGTAATATTATGCGATTCTATAGGAAGCTTGGCAGGGTGATGGCGAGCACAGGCCGAAACATTCATTCATTCAACTTGACGACATCCACGGGTTTACCCCTTTTGGGGTTCACACCCATCCAGGATTCACACCCATTCTGTTGTGACCCACAGCATAAAGCGATTCCAAACTAATCCTCTATTTTCCCACTAGGGCAAAAGCAGCAGCTCGCGGGACAGCAAAGGCGGCACGAAGCCGAGACGGGCGCGGACAGCATTCACCTATGAGCAGCTAGTTTCCTTGGAGAACAAGTTCAAGACCACCAGATACCTGTCCGTCTGCGAGCGCCTCAACCTGGCGCTGAGTCTCAGCTTGACAGACAGACACAGGTGAGGGTTCATATTTCTATATATACAACGTGTCAACCTGCCCATTAAAACCGAATAACTTTTAGTATGATAAAATATAAAATGTGCCAGCTGCTTGTCCTTCCTTGGACATGCTGAAAAAAAACAGTAAAGGGATTCTAGGGTATCAGCGTTTCAGTGTAATGTAATTTAGGCGATGGACTGACAACCTATCACTATAGCGATAATACACATTTTTGCCCACAATGTTTGTCAGATGTGGCTTTAGTAGGCGTTTTACGCTCTGTCTACCCCGTAAGAGGCGTGACTTTTTGCATGTATGTAATCTTGTTTCCTTTTGCAGGTCAAAATCTGGTTCCAAAACCGGCGAACGAAGTGGAAAAAGCAGAACCCTGGGATGGACGTCAACAGTCCTACGGTCCCTCCCCCTCAAGCTGGAGGGTTTCCCTCCGGACCTTACCCTGGAGGTCTTTTATACTCCCACGGGGTGCCTTACCCATTCTCCGGTCCAGGACCTTACACCCCCTACTTCCACCATCTAGCAGCGAACCACCACCATACGCATGGAAGCCTGGGGCACTCTCACACGTGATTATGGCAGCGACCAGGGTCCCAGGACCCGAGGGTCGATAAAGAGAACGACAGCAGTGGGTGGCAAACCAGTGAACTGTGCTGTGGATAAACGTGCTAAGTGACTTTAGCGGATTTGTGGTTGTGGTCTGTTCTTTTTGACACTTTTGAAATAGAATATTTTTTTCGAACGAATTTTGGGTACATTTTTTTTTATGTTATACAGTGGCAACAAAGCATACGGCCCACCTGATGGTAAGCAGCACCGTGGGAGTATAAAAGACCTCCAGGGTAAGGTCCGGAGGGAAACCCTCCAGCTTGAGGGGGAGGGACCGTAGGACTGTTGACGTCCATCCCAGGGTTCTGCTTTTTCCACTTCGTTCGCCGGTTTTGGAACCAGATTTTGACCTGCAAAAGGAAACAAGATTACATACATGCAAAAAGTCACGCCTCTTACGGGGTAGACAGAGCGTAAAACGCCTACTAAAGCCACATCTGACAAACATTGTGGGCAAAAATGTGTATTATCGCTATAGTGATAGGTTGTCAGTCCATCGCCTAAATTACATTACACTGAAACGCTGATACCCTAGAATCCCTTTACTGTTTTTTTTCAGCATGTCCAAGGAAGGACAAGCAGCTGGCACATTTTATATTTTATCATACTAAAAGTTATTCGGTTTTAATGGGCAGGTTGACACGTTGTATATATAGAAATATGAACCCTCACCTGTGTCTCTGTCAAGCTGAGACTCAGCGCCAGGTTGAGGCGCTCGCAGACGGACAGGTATCTGGTGGTCTTGAACTTGTTCTCCAAGGAAACTAGCTGCTCATAGGTGAATGCTGTCCGCGCCCGTCTCGGCTTCGTGCCGCCTTTGCTGTCCGCGAGCTGCTGCTTTTGCCCTAGTGGGAAAATAGAGGATTAGTTTGGAATCGCTTTATGCTGTGGGTCACAACAGAATGGGTGTGAATCCTGGATGGGTGTGAACCCCAAAAGGGGTAAACCCCGTGGATGTCGTCAAGTTGAATGAATGAATGTTTCGGCCTGTGCTCGCCATCACCCTGCCAAGCTTCCTATAGAATCGCATAATATTACTTTTCATTTTAACTATCTATACCATACATAGGCATTGCCGTCATGGCTGTTTATAATGCTTCTCATAGAAGGATTTTAAAAAAGCGTTAAACCTCTTCTCGTCATAAAAAGGCGATAGTAGCGTCATATAATGACAAAATGTGCAAAATGTTAGGAGGAGTTTCGACACTTGGCGACCGACTGCTTAACGTGCCCTTCGAAGCACGATCTTCTTGACAATAACAATAATTTGTCAACCTTTTTACCCGACTGCGCTACGCAAAGGAGGGTAATGTGTTTATCAGCCTATGTATGTATGTATGTATGTATGTATGTATGTGTGTATGTTTGTTCCTTTGCGCCACTCTAGAGACCAAACGCGTGGGCCGATTTTAATGATTCATACGTCAATCGATTCGTCTTAACCATGCGAGTGTCACTGAAGACATGATTTTGATGAACATTTAATATGGTGACAAACAGACGCCATTTTGTAAAAATAAAAAAAATAAAAATTGGCAAACTATATTGAGTGGGGTGTCGTTGAATAGGTATTTCAAAATTAGTTTGAGGTTTCTAACATCATTTTTCGTTTCGAGTAGCCATTAAGGATTTACAATGATTTAAAGTTTGTTAATAATCATTTCTCGAGTTCGGTATGAGTCTTTATCCAAATAAGCATGTAAGTAAGTTTGGACATTAAAAGTAGATTATACTTGTCCATTACACTTAATTATTTCGATCAATACTTTAGAAGATATCAAATGTTTTAAAGTTGAGCGCAATCGAAAAAATCCTACTCCTAGAAAGACCACTCTAACTTGATCCTCAATCATATTGAAGTTGCTTTACACGAGCAGCTTACATTATGTTGGTTATAAAAGAACTCTACACATCCCACAATCACGCAGCGTAATGCGGGCAGCGTGTTTGAATATATCTATATATCATAATACTCGCGCCTGTATACCTTACAGGGTATATAGAGCATGAGAGGCTCGCCATCAACAACGTAAGACGCGGGAGAAATAGTTTGTAGTAAGACCTTGAAACTCTGCCGACTTCGTAAGGGTTATAATATTGTATCATCATCATCTCCCTATAGCCTTATCCCGTATCTCACGGGGTCGGCTACCTAATCTAGGGATTGAAAGAGGGTACAAAACCAGACCCAATCCTAGATTAGGTACACACAACCTTTGAAAATCTTTGTAGGTGTGTGCAGGTTTCCTCACGATGTTTTCCTACACCGAAAAGCGCCGAATAAACATACATTATGAAATTCGAAAAACATGGTGGGATTCGAACCACGACCTCTTGCACAGAAGGACATGGCCCTATCCACATCGGCTTCCGTCTCAGTATAACTAAAACTAAAAAGTATAAAATAAAATTTTAAATTAAAAATCAAAAAACCCAACTGCGTAGGTAATATTAGGTACTTACTTAATTTATAAAATTTACCTTTAAAAGGATAAAAACAAGTAGATCAATTTCTGTCTCAAAACCAACACCTCGTTTGTACACCCTAAGATCTGCTGCAAAATCTTACAAAAATCTCATGCAGTCGGAGGCAATATATGATTTAATTGTAAATACCAACTTATAGGACATATTGCCTCCGACTGCATGAGATTTTTGTAAGATTTTGTAGCAGATCTTAGGGTGTACAAACGAGGTGTTGGTTTTGAGACAGAAATTGATCTACTTGTTTTTATCCTTTTAAAGGTAAATTTTATAAATTAAGTAAGTACCTAATATTACCTACGCAGTTGGGTTTTTTGATTTTTTAATTTAAAATTTTATTGCTGTAAGTTACAGAAGATATTCAGTACCTATAAAATTAACTACCTTTTTGGAGCTAGAACTGGTCGGGCTCTTAGGGTCTCCGTTCTCATCGAGGTCTGACTGCGTGAGGACGTCGTCATCCAAGTTCGAGGTTTGGTCGTCTGTTTCCACCTCATCAGTCTCCAGGTCCGAGTGGTGTAGGTGGTCTTTTACTGTAATAAAAATACACACTTTTAGCCTTATATCAATGCCCTAACTAAGGGGTCGGTACAGCGTCAATGGCTAACAGTAAAATATGATTTGTATCATCAGACATGACATAACAGATTTTGATATTAAAAATACTATAATTTTAAATATAATATCCTAATAGAAATTATTTCTGTTTG
>JARACY010002185.1:0-45804 GCA_029255725.1 Scrobipalpa atriplicella
ATAAGGTGATTTTGCTATTGGGTTTTCGAGTAATTAAATGGCAAAGTAAATGGAAATTTCAGCTTGACTTCATTTCCAAAACAGTGTCATGTTCTTACATTGATTAGTCTGCATTATAAGATAAGCAAAATCTTATGTCTAGAAATACTTTAAAAGAAGTTTCTTCTGGTACATGTGACTGATTATTTTATACATTATATAAAAGACCTTATTTTATTTGTGGATTAGTTTTTAGGCAGCTAGGCTAGGGCCCATAGATTATTGATGTTCAGAATCTGTCTAATGGTGTTACCATGTTACCTTAAAATACGTCTAGAAAGAAATTTTATAGGACACCTGCGCTTTTAGTGCGCGGATCTTATGGGTCGTTTTATGGCTTTCACGGTAAATGGCCATTGACCACCCTGTAAGACGTATTTACGAGAAAAGGGCGAAATCTCGAATCCTTTTCCTTTATACTTATATTTTATGTAATTAACTAATTAATGAAAAATCAGCCATTTTCACAGTAGTTTTTTTTTACTGCAGTTAAACAGATTTCTCCTACAAATAAATAGTAGGTATATCTTTAATTTGCTTGTTAGTTCTAAAAGTGTAGAGTCAATTCTTTATTAGATTCTGTTTGTATAAATCCACTATTACCAATATTAAAATCACTAAGCATTTTTTTTTTACTTTATTATTAAGTTTGGCTGGTTTTACAGTCTCGCTGATTTTCAGCGCGTCACGTGTTTTATTGTGTCAGAGATCGCGCTGACGATATACGATACGCGCTTGAAATCAGCGTGTGACTGTGTCGCCTTTACCAACTAAATATTGTAGACAGCTTATTACAATATTGACGTTCTTATAAGTATGTAGTAGTTGAGTACCAGAATAGATTTATTTATCGTTACAGTTAGATGTTATTTATATTGATATGATAGCACTATGAAATACATAAAATAATACACTTTTTTAATCATAAATATGAATAGAATAGATCGATAAATTCGTTACTTGGGATTTAAATATGAATTTATGTATTGGACTGAAATGGAAGTATTCTGAAAGGTATTAGGTATGTGTATTAAAAATTATAAAAGTAATTAAAAATATCACTAAACTTGAAAATAAAATAAAATTAGTTCATTTAACTGTAGATTGCATTTATATCAATCACTCATGATCATGAGTGGTAGGTTGAAAACATTGTCCATTATGTTATTGATAATTTGGCAAATTCGCTATTACATATCACAAACTCAAATTATTCATTTAATTTAATCTAAACCTATGTCTAACTACGTAATCACGTATTTTGCAACTATGACTTAAATACAGGGATTTTCAACAAAAATATAGAAAAGTTTTAATATTGGACATTAATTTTTCCAGGAGGTAAGTATGGGAAATCGGCTAAACAAGATTCGGAAATTGACTAGTTTAGTACTTTCAAAAAGTTTTATTGATAAGAACATTATACCATTCTATTCAGTATAAAATGGAGAACAAATAGATCAAATAATAATAACATACAGTCATATAATAAATTACAGAAAAACGCTTGAGAAATCAATGAAAAAGTATGAAATAGTCACGCAGCTCTTGACTAAGTGTAGGTTTTTGAGCGACGTAAAAGCAACAATACTTACATCAAATTAATCGCAAAAGAACAGAGAACACGTAGATGGTCATTGTTTTATAATTCGATTTAAATAGCAATTGCAATTAGTTATTAAATATGCAATTATAATTTGGCTCATTTTTGTCATACAAATTAGTATGGCGCGCGCAGGTCAAAATTCAACCTATATTACGACAGGCACGATGTTCCATTCTTTCAGTCGCCTGCGGGCTGTCAAGGTGAGAGGTTACGGCGCTCGCATCCAAATCGCATCGCATTTTTCTTGTATACTTACAAGGTAAAAATCAAGTCTGTCACTGCAGTGGTACCATAGAACAAAAGTAAAATAAGTATACAATAAAAAGAGGTTTTATTTCACATCCACAATACCCCATAATGTAGAAATAGTTTACATTACGTAAAATAATAATAATATTATACTAGGACTTTAAAAAAATATGTAGCAATTTTTTAAATAGGGTGTTATTCTACCCATGAAACTGAACAACTTTCCACAAAGAACATAGGTTGAATTACGAAAAATAAATTGGTCCTCCCATACAAATGGTGTCAGCGGCTCGAGTCAATTTCTATGGGCGGATATTTTATTTTTCATATTTCGAATTATTAAAAAAAGTTGTTCAGTTTGAGAAAAGTTGTTCAATTTTGAGAAAAGTTTCAATTTCCAGAAAAGTTGTTCAGTTTCCAGAAAAGTTGTTCAGTTTAAAATAAGTTGTTCAGTTTGAAAAAAGTTGTTCAGTTATGAAAAAAGTTGTTCATTTTTGAAAGCTGTTCAGTTTGAAAAAAAAAAGTTTTGTTTAACATTGCCCTCGATTCTGGCCGCCCCATTCTTAACTAATTTTAAGATAGCGCTGTCACTTTCTTTACTTTGACATAAGAACAGGATAGCAAATAAACACATGTGTTTGACGTTCCTAATTTGACATAAGCTGCTTTAAATAAGAACCGAACATAGAGCATGTTCCTTATTTTACGTTAAATAAGCAATCTAATGTCAAATTTAAGCAATTTAATGTCAGATTAGGAATGTCAATGTCATGTGTTTATTTGCTATCCTGTTCTTAAGTCGAATATAAGAAAGTGACAGCGCTACTAATACTAATGCTGTCTCTTTCGAAGGGCATATGTGCAATATTTATGGCCGTACTGTACGTATGAGTGGAGATAAAGCATTGTATGTGTTCAGCACAATCCCCGAAATCGTTCATTAGCCGAAAAAAAGGATCATTTCGCGGATTGGCAAATTCAAAACGCGCTATTCCCAAAATGTCCTTTTATTTCGGTTGTATATCGGCATTGAGCGTTTTGAAGCAACCATTCGCGGACTGGCAAACACGAAAAAGCCAATTGCCGAATTCGGGGTTTGGCAGGTATGTAAAACGACCAATCCGCGGAGTGGTACTGATGAAATGCCAGCCCGCGAAGTGAGCAGTTTTTGATTCAACCACACCGCGAAATGGCATAGAAGAAATGCCAGATACCGAACTAAATAAAAAAAACGCTGTCATGGGTCGTCGGGTCAACATGGGTCGTGTCGGCGGGGATGAGTTGTCAGTGCGGGGAAGAGTTATCAGTGCGGTGCGGGGTGAGTTTTCAGGGCGGGGATGAGTTGTCAGAGCGCGATAAGTTGTCGGTGCGGGATAAATTGTCAGCGCATCATAAGTTGTCAGTGCGGGATGAGAGGACAACTCATCCCCGCACTGTCAACTCATTCCCTACTGACAACTCATCCCGCGCTGATAATTTATCCCACACTGTCAACTCATTCCCTACTGACAACTCATCCCGCACTGACAACTCATCCCGCACTGTTAACTTATTCCCTACTGACAACTCATCCCGCGCTGACAACTTATCGCGCTCTGACAACTCATCCCCGCCCTGAAAACTCACCCCCGCACCGCACTGATAACTCTTCCCCGAAATCGTTCATTAGCCGAAAAAAAGGATCATTTCGCGGATTGGCAAATTCAAAACGCGCTATTCCCAAAATGTCCTTTTATTTCGGTTGTATATCGGCCATTGAGCGTTTTGAAGCAACCATTCGCGGACTGGCAAACACGAAAAAGCCAATTGCCGAATTCGGGGTTTGGCAGGTATGTAAAACGACCAATCCGCGGAGTGGTACTGATGAAATGCCAGCCCGCGAAGTGAGCAGTTTTTGATTCAACCACACCGCGAAATGGCATAGAAGAAATGCCAGATACCGAACTAAATAAAAAAAACGCTGTCATGGGTCGTCGGGTCAACATGGGTCGTGTCGGCGGGGATGAGTTGTCAGTGCGGGGAAGAGTTATCAGTGCGGTGCGGGGTGAGTTTTCAGGGCGGGGATGAGTTGTCAGAGCGCGATAAGTTGTCAGCGCGGGATGAGTTGTCAGTAGGGAATAAGTTAACAGTGCGGGGATGAGTTGTCAGTGCGGGGATGAGTTGTCAGTAGGGAATGAGTTGACAGTGTGGGATAAATTATCAGCGCGGGATGAGTTGTCAGTAGGGAATGAGTTGACAGTGCGGGGATGAGTTGTCCTCTCATCCCGCACTGACAACTTATGATGCGCTGACAATTTATCCCGCACCGACAACTTATCGCGCTCTGACAACTCATCCCCGCCCTGAAAACTCACCCCGCACCGCACTGATAACTCTTCCCCGCACTGACAACTCATCCCCGCCGACACGACCCATGTTGACCCGACGACCCATGACAGCGTTTTTTTTATTTAGTTCGGTATCTGGCATTTCTTCTATGCCATTTCGCGGTGTGGTTGAATCAAAAACTGCTCACTTCGCGGGCTGGCATTTCATCAGTACCACTCCGCGGATTGGTCGTTTTACATACCTGCCAAACCCCGAATTCGGCAATTGGCTTTTTCGTGTTTGCCAGTCCGCGAATGGTTGCTTCAAAACGCTCAATGGCGATATACAACCGAAATAAAAGGACATTTTGGGAATAGCGCGTTTTGAATTTGCCAATCCGCGAAATGATCCTTTTTTTCGGCTAATGAACGATTTCGGGGATTGTGCTGAACACATACAATGCTTTATCTCCACTCATACGTACAGTACGGCCATAAATATTGCACATATGCCCTTCGAAAGAGACAGCATTAGTATTAGTAGCGCTGTCACTTTCTTATATTCGACTTAAGAACAGGATAGCAAATAAACACATGACATTGACATTCCTAATCTGACATTAAATTGCTTAAATTTGACATTAGATTGCTTATTTAACGTAAAATAAGGAACATGCTCTATGTTCGGTTCTTATTTAAAGCAGCTTATGTCAAATTAGGAACGTCAAACACATGTGTTTATTTGCTATCCTGTTCTTATGTCAAAGTAAAGAAAGTGACAGCGCTATCTTAAAATTAGTTAAGAATGGGGGCGGCCAGAATCGAGGGCAATGTTAAACAAAACTTTTTTTTTTTCAAACTGAACAGCTTTCAAAAATGAACAACTTTTTCATAACTGAACAACTTTTTTCAAACTGAACAACTTATTTTAAACTGAACAACTTTTCTGGAAACTGAACAACTTTTCTGGAAATTGAAACTTTTCTCAAAATTGAACAACTTTTCTCAAACTGAACAACTTTTTTTAATAATTCGAAATATGAAAAATAAAATATCCCGCCCATAGAAATTGACTCGAGCCGCTGACACCATTTGTATGGGAGGACCAATTTATTTTTCGTAATTCAACCTATGTTCTTTGTGGAAAGTTGTTCAGTTTCATGGGTAGAATAACACCCTATTTAAAAAATTGCTACATATTTTTTTAAAGTCCTAGTATAATATTATTATTATTTTACGTAATGTAAACTATTTCTACATTATGGGGTATGTGCTTGAAATAAAACCTCTTTTTATTGTATACTTATTTTACTTTTGTTCTATGGTACCACTGCAGTGACAGACTTGATTTTTACCTTGTAAGTATACAAGAAAAGATGGCGGAATTTTGGATGCGAGCGGCCGTAACCTCTCACCTTGACAGCCCGCAGGCGACTGAAAGAATGGAACATCGTGCCTGTCGTAATATAGGTTGAATTTTGACCTGCGCGCGCCATACTAATTTGTATGACAAAATGAGCCAAATTATATTGCATATTTAATAACTAATTGCAATTGCTATTTAAATCGAATTATAAAACATGACCATCTACGTGTTCTCTGTTCTTTTGCGATTAATTTGATGTAAGTATTGTTGCTTTTACGTCGCTCAAAAACCTACACTTAGTCAAGAGCTGCGTGACTATTTCATACTTTTTCATTGATTTCTCAAGCGTTTTTCTGTAATTTATTATATGACTGTATGTTATTATTATTTGATCTATTTGTTCTCCATTTTATACTGAATAGAATGGTATAATGTTCTTATCAATAAAACTTTTTTGAAAGTACTAAACTAGTCAATTTCCGAATCTTGTTTAGCCGATTTCCCATACTTACCTCCTGGAAAAATTAATGTCCAATATTAAAACTTTTCTATATTTTTGTTGGAAAATCCCTGTATTTAAGTATAGTTGCAAAATACGTGATTACGTAGTTAGACATAGGTTTAGATTAAATTAAATGAATAATTTGAGTTTGTGATATGTAATAGCGAATTGCCAAATTATCAATAACATAATGGACAATGTTTTTCAACCTACCACTCATGATCATGAGTGATTGATATAAATGCAATCTACAGTTAAATGAACTAATTTTATTTTATTTTCAAGTTTAGTGATATTTTTAATTTACTTTTATAATTTTTAATACACATACCTAATACCTTTCAGAATACTTCCATTTCAGTCCAATACATAAATTCATATTTAAATCCCAAGTAACGAATTTATCGATCTATTCTATTCATATTTATGATAAAAAAGTGTATTATTTTATGTATTTCATAGTGCTATCATATCAATATAAATAACATCTAACTGTAACGATAAATAAATCTATTCTGGTACTCAACTACTACATACTTATAAGAACGTCAATATTGTAATAAGCTGTCTACAATATTTAGTTGGTAAAGGCGACACAGTCACACGCTGATTTCAAGCGCGTATCGTATATCGTCAGCGCGATCTCTGACACAATAAAACACGTGACGCGCTGAAAATCAGCGAGACTGTAAAACCAGCCAAACTTAATAATAAAGTAAAAAAAAAAATGCTTAGTGATTTTAATATTGGTAATAGTGGATTTATACAAACAGAATCTAATAAAGAATTGACTCTACACTTTTAGAACTAACAAGCAAATTAAAGATATACCTACTATTTATTTGTAGGAGAAATCTGTTTAACTGCAGTAAAAAAAAACTACTGTGAAAATGGCTGATTTTTCATTAATTAGTTAATTACATAAAATATAAGTATAAAGGAAAAGGATTCGAGATTTCGCCCTTTTCTCGTAAATACGTCTTACAGGGTGGTCAATGGCCATTTACCGTGAAAGCCATAAAACGACCCATAAGATCCGCGCACTAAAAGCGCAGGTGTCCTATAAAATTTTCTTTCTAGACGTATTTTAAGGTAACATGGTAACACCATTAGACAGATTCTGAACATCAATAATCTATGGGCCCTAGCCTAGCTGCCTAAAAACTAATCCACAAATAAAATAAGGTCTTTTATATAATGTATAAAATAATCAGTCACATGTACCAGAAGAAACTTCTTTTAAAGTATTTCTAGACATAAGATTTTGCTTATCTTATAATGCAGACTAATCAATGTAAGAACATGACACTGTTTTGGAAATGAAGTCAAGCTGAAATTTCCATTTACTTTGCCATTTAATTACTCGAAAACCCAATAGCAAAATCACTTAGCATTGTAAAAATAAAAAAATGAAATTACGTCTCCTCAATGTTAGGGTTTTCGGAAAACAGCTGGTGGTCGTTGTAAGTCCTCAGATAGGTCCTGGTGGTGGAGTAGAGCAGGAATCCCCACTTCATCATCATAAATGACCAGATTAGTCTGATGATGATACTGGACTGGATTGGCATGATTGCTGGGGGGAGAAGAAATATAATAATTAATGTTTTGGTCAGTTGGTAGATACAGTTTTTCAAGTTGTTTTATACATAAATAATTATTGTTGATTTGAAAAAGAAATATTTATATAGAAACAATTCAGTGTATTTTGTTCAGAGCCTGGAATTATTTTCAAACAAAATTACAATTTATTAATCATTTGAGCAGTTAATTTGATTGGCTATAAAATGATTTTGTTTTAAAAGTAGTCTAACTTGACCTAAATGACCTAGTGATTAGTAGAACAAGTCAGTTAAAGTTAGGTCATTGAACTTTCCCAGAGAGAAATAAGTAAACAAGTTGAAATGCTATACTAAGTTGCGCAAATATTTCTTATCAGGTCATACCAATAGAAACATGACTCAGAAACTACTTATAAACATAATTACTCACAATATTGCACAATGCAATGTATGATTAAGTAAATATTAAATTTATTTGAAATAGGTACATATTTTGTAGCCAATTTTATTTATTCAGTCAAAATTGTTTTCACCTTTTACTTTATTGCAGAAAACTTGTATTAACTTAAAGTAGGTATGTTTTGATACTTTTGTTTTCTGTTTTAATTTAATTATTAGCAACAACAATTAGAAGGTTTTTTAAAGATATCTATGTTTATACTTACAAGTTTTATAGTAGAACTCCAAGAAAACATAAAACAAAGTTAGGGCCGATCCTGAGACAAATCCTACCATGCCAAAATCTCCGATATATTGCAGGGCTTTTCTTGAGAAATTCACATGTAGGGACTCCTTTAGATAGTGGCAGTGCAGCATCAGGGCTAGGCTAGCATGGATACCTGGAGAGACAAGTTTAAAGTCAATAAAAAGACATACTAATACACTTTATTGCACAAAAATACAGAAAAAAATATGAAAAAAGGTTTGTGCAATTGGTGGCTTTAAGAGCCTTGCAAGCCTCAATGACCTTGAGCGTTTAGCCTACCCCACACCCCACCTACCGCATACTTCACCCTAAATATTTTACGAAAAGGTCAATAAACTCGGCCATCTATCGGTTGTAGCTTGAACTATTAAGACCTCGATGGGTTTGAGTTTCTTATCATCACCGTACCATTTTACTTGCCACCCTTGCTTGCCACCGGGTTTTCGTAAGACTGATAGACCGATATTTTTAATGTTTTATCTTTGCATGAAAAATAAAAACTATGAAAGACATCAGTATTATAGTACGAATAAAATAAAAATGAAATGTAAATTTTTGTGGAAACTTTTTTATTGAAAAAATCATTTTTACTACTTCAATATACCCATAAAATAATCCCAATAATTTAAAGTGTTACAAATTATTCTTTTCATATTATTATAGTCAAAGAGCTTGCGTATATTTTGTCTTCGTACATTATAGGGTATGTAATACAACATTGAAATAATTCTAATAGGTAATTTAAATTAATTCAAAATAACCTTGTAATATAGTTCAAGAGCTTGCGTACATTTTTTGTCGTAATACATAATAGGGTATTTTCTTTTCATTTTAAATCATCTCAAGATTTTTATTGTTAAATGTATTGGATATGGGTAAAACCTTAATCCAAAGCAGTAGCAACATGCAGGAGGACCGCGCAGGAGCGCTGTGAAGGAGGACCACACAGGAGCAACGTGCAGGACCGTCTTGAAGGAGGACCACGCAGGAGCAACGTGCAGGACCGTCTTGAACCAGGACCACGCAGGAACAACGTGCAGGAGGACCACGCAGGAGCAGCGTGCAGGACCGCCGTGAAGGAGGACAATGCAGGAGCAACGTGCAGGAGGACCACGCAGGAGCAAGGTGCAGGAGGACAACGCAGGAGCAACGTGCAGGAGGACCACGCAGGAGCAAGGTGCAGGAGGACAACGCAGGAGCAACGTGCAGGAGGACCACGCAGGAGCAACGTGCAGGAGGACCACGCAGGAGCAACGTGCAGGAGGACCACGCAGGAGCAAGGTGCAGGAGGACCGCACAGAAGCAACGTGCAGGATGACCTGGATGACCACTGACCGCCATAGACATTAAGTGTAGTATATTGATATTGACCAGTAGTTAGTCCTTGCTGTAATTAATAAATTAGTGATGTATAAACAAAAGACTTTTGTAGATTAAAAAATATAATTAAGTAATCATAAAATGTAGTTTCATTACAACGTATGACAAATTTATTTATTTATTTATTTAACAATTTATTGTACACACTAAAGAACATAAAATACAAACAAAAAAGAGACAAGACACAACAGGCACTGCTTATCTCTATAAAGAAATTTCTTACAGCAGACCTACAGAAGTGAGATTTTAGACAAACATAAAATGCACTAATAACAAAAAATAGTGGAACCCATTTTTTCCCGAAGCAAAAAGAAACCTGAATTACTAAGGGCTCTTCAACTATTGTAATAGTGATTTTTAGTACATACATGTACTTTAAGAGTTTATCGATGATTACATACAAACAAACAAAAAAACAATGAATCAATGATTTATAAATCCTCCTGGAGAAAAGTTTCGGTCATTTGGACCAATGAACAGGAAATGTAAAACAATTTAACCTTATAACAATAAACAGAAGAAAAGTTGAAGAATTATCAAATAAAGTTTAAATTGTAACAAAAAATGAGACATCTTTATTTTTCTTCCTTCAATATTATACCAATTAAATTATCTACTCATTAGATTTGTCGTTAGCCGCTGTGGTCTTTTGTTTTCTATTTTCGTAATAGTTTAGTAATAGTAGTTTCGTAGTAATAATATAATAGTAGTAATATAATAGTAGTTTCGTAGTAGTTTTAGTAATCTATTTGTAAAGTGAGATACGTTTATGATTCTCCTTCCAATGTGTTTTTCTTCAATGACCTTTTCTTCTTCAGTAGTTACGAATAACTGAAACAGAAAAATAATAATGACACGATTCTTATCTAGTAACAAAAAATGCCAATGAGAAAAACCACTCTATACCGGGACTTAAGAGGTTTCCTGTATAAATAAATAAGTACCTCATCCTGATTATCAGATTCTTCTGTGTGAACCATGTGGAAAAGCATTTCATTTGATTGTGTTCTTAGCTCTTGGTAGGTAAGTCTGAAAAGAAAAATATGAAATTTGAATAAGCGCGTATGTGTGTATGTATGTAAAAATGTAGGTAGAATTTAGTTCATAAAGCACGCATAAAAAGCACATGATAATATACGCTCTTTCTTTAACTTACGTCGCAACAGGAGTGGCAACACGCGGATTTAACTGGTCCAAGTGAAGAGATTCAGTGTTTGCTGACCGGCCCCTTTTTTTCCTTAAAATAAAAAGAGTGAATTTGTGAAGGGAATTTTTTATACATTACAGAATAACATAATTAAGTCATTTACTATGGAACGAATTCCCCCCCAAAAAAAAAATTGATGTTCCATAGAAAAATTTATACTTTGGTACTCGGCAAAAATGTATGGATACCCAAATATTTTTTAGATTTTGCAGGTGGCCCGATAGTAAAAGTTGTTCAGAATCATTAGAAGATATACCCTGCAAAGTTCACATTCTTTTAAAACCGGTTCGGTTTATACCTACTTGATCCTACTATAGGGCTCAACATTTTAGTTAGGCATAATAATAAAATAATAATATGTGTGTAAGCTCTACGACTATAAACATACTTTTTAATTTCATACAGATAATAACATAATAAGTCAGGCCTACAAACTAGAGTTCGATATTTTAGTTGGGCATACTAATAAAGATACGATTATGTGTGTAAGCTCCACGACTATAAAAATATTTTATGATTTCATTATACTGGCTGGGCGTAAGGGATGGTGTCACAAAAACTTTGCAGGCTTATTCAAACCATGAAACTGAACAACTTCTACTGTGGAGCCAATGTAGGTAAACAAAAAGACTTCCCATACAAAGATTGTCAGCTAATCGTCAGTTTTGTATGGGAGGTTGACTTTTTTTTCATTTACCAACATTGGCTCCATAGGGAAAGTTGTTTAGTTTCATGGTCTGAACACGCCTGCAAAGTTCAGGCAGGTAAGTTGGTTAGGTAGATTTGATAGGTAGGTAACGTACCTTGATACTGGATCTGCACAAACTTCCAAGGGTTCAACTGGAAGATCTGAATTTTGTGGTTCATTTTCTGCATTTTCATGAATTTCTACTAATGCAGAATGTCCTAATCTCGATAGCTTTCTGAAAGAAACATTATGTAGGTAGGTATTAGAATAAATCCGAAAAAATGTAGTGGGCTCTTATAAAAGCCTCGCGATCACTTACTTAGCAACAGGATCAGCTCGGAGCGCTGCTCGGAGCAAAGAGTTTTGGTCAGACTTTTCGCTTTTGTTATCATCATCCTGATCAATCTTGGGAGGTGCCCTGAAAAATAATATGCGTGCGATAAATAAATAAAAATAAAAAAAGTCGACAAAATTACAATGATCCCGAGGGGAATCGAACTTGAGGTATTACGTTTGGAAAGCTGGCGCACTCCCGACCGTCCTAACCGTACTTGTTGAGGAGTGGCAAATTAGTGTACTACTTCGTTATTGTTGGTTGACCGAAAAATGTTTTCACTTAGAATTACTGAGTATAATCACATGGAGGAATTTAGTACATAGAGAGTAAGTATGGTACCTAATCAGGAAATCGTAATTTTGGTACTCACCGTCTATCATTCATGTATTTGGCCCAATTGTTTTGACGAGCCCTTTTTGATTTTGATACCTTAGGCATGTTGTCAGGTAAATTCAATCTACAATTCCACACCACACACAGTACACAATAAGATAAAATATCAATTTATTTATAAACTATTTCACTCTAGGTGTCCTGTCACCTACTTATCCTAACCTACAAAGCGTTATTTCGCCTAAGATATCACAAAAATGTGCACTATCACTATTAGTTTACTCACTTTTACACAATAATAAAAAAACTTGACTGATTATAAACGGAAAACAACGACAAAACAAACAGATGGAAAATATGGCAATAAAAAATCAGCGCGAACGCGCGAACTGTCAGCGAGAATACGAGCGACGCAGGTTACCCGTCCGAAGGCCTGTCGGCGTCTGCCGCCCGTCGCCCCCGCAGATCACCGCAAAATGGCCGCGAACCAGCGTTATTTTTTTTTACAATTTTGTAACAAATATTGCAAAAAATAAAGAAATATATACGGCGAATCATGAAGTTCATGTTTCTTAACTAATAGAATAGAGTTTCACTACTGTAAGTTCTATAAATTATAGATTTTAATCTATTTTTGTACGAAAACAAGAGGTCAGGGTAAAAAATTATTTCTCTTTATTTATTAAGTTTTATATTATTATTTCGACGGATATAAAACTAACTGAAACCCAGTTACAACATATATTTATTTGATATTTTTTACTTAACCTTAAGATGTACTTTATTGCACATAAAATCGGCTGAAATCACTCAGCAATCCCCTTAATGCTAAGGCAGTAATTAATCAGATAGTAGGTACAGAAAAAAAAATTAATGAAGTTTTTGAAAAAATAAGCAAGTTGTAAGATAAGATTACCTAGGTATAATAGATAAGGATTTTCAGTTGTTAGAATTTAGATGAAACGTAGATACAGTCATACTGGGTTTCCTCTTGTATTCGTTTGCTTTTATTCATTCTATAAAGTAGCATTGTTTATATAGTCAAGGTTTGGAGAGAAAGGCCAGTGACGCAGAATTAATGAATAACAAGTATGGCACATCAGCTGACTAAGCATAGAATTTCTCATGTTCTTTGCTCTAAGAGTTGGAAATATGCATCAAGAAGATAGAAGAAGACTTACCAGACATCAACGCCCACATTCCAGCTTCAATATTAGCATACACAATGCAAAAACATATAAATGCCGATAGTCCAAGGAACGCACCGATCGCACTTATTGCTATGTGAATTTTCGTACGCAACATGTTGACCGACTAATCGATTAGATAGAATACTAGGACTAGGACGAAAACTGCTACTTGTACAATAATATTCCTTAGTTTGTCGCAAAAACCGAGTAAAGTGGAGTAAAGTAAAGTAATGATACGCGTTTTGTTTTCTCCGATTCTGCATAATAGTAGATTTTATTACGTGGGAGTAAAATAATATTTTTAAGGCGAGGGCGCTTTTTTGAATCCAGAGCGAAGTGAGGGATTCTAGAGTAGAATCCCGAGCGTAGCGAGGGATTCTAAAGTAGAATCCTGAACGTAGCGAGGGATTCAAAGTACGTCGCCCGAGCCAAAAATATTTTTGCTCCCGAGTGATACACTCTACTTTTCATCCCCATCTATGAGAAAAAAAGGCGCCTAACTAACACTTGTAAATTTAAATATTATAGAATAAGAATGTTATAGGTACTTTCACTGCTAGAAGACCTCTTTTTGAATATTTAATAATTCGTAAAAAGAATCGAAAACACGGGCTCCCTTTAAAAGCCTGCTGCCCACTCGTGCCGTAGTTCGTGCATTTTCAATATGTTTTTTTTTTTAATCAGCCGTCGCGCAGTCTAACCAGCCAGTGTACCATTATTTGAATTCGACTTCTAATGCTAGCACTTCACGCTCGCCGAGTGCAGGCGAGTGGTGGCGAGCGCGAGCGTGAAGAGGGCGCACTCGGGTCGACTCGTGCGCTCTCGCCTCGCCTCGTCACCGCTCGCTCTTTTGTCGGTTTTTGGAAAAGATCAAAGGGACGAGTGGCGATGGTTCGGCAACAACTGAGTTACCCGAGCGTGTGGAGAGGTAGCTCTCGCCTCGGCAATACTCGCCGAGAGCCTCGCGCGAGTGCCTCGTCCGAGCGTGAAGTGCCACCATAACTAATTTGTTTTCGTTCCGCGACAGTCATGCCAAATCAAGAAAAAAGAAAAAGAGGTTCCAAATTCAAAAAGTGCGATTAAAAGTTCTTTTAATCGCACTTATTTTCATAAAGAGGATTAAAATCTCATTTTTACCCTGCTGGGACAGTCTCTAGCAAAGAGTAGAGTAATAGTACCTATGTCGCTTAGAAGCATCAACTTTAGGCGCACTTATATGCCATTAAAGTCGTCGTTTTCGAATAGATGGGATGAAAAAATATTTTGACACTTGTCACAATTTTGTATCCAGGAGTGCGTTCACGCATGCACCTAGGGGAAACCGTTAGAGCGACTTTTAATCTGACAGCTCGCGTAAACCCCCGTTCATGCACGCACTTGCACCTGTCAGGATGAAATTTCCCCTGACAGGCGCTTCAAAACGGGGCTTTATCAACTGTCAAAGTGAAAAGTTCCCCTAACCTTGCGCTAACCGTGCGCCCGTGAACGTACCCCTGGGTGCATGCGTGAACGCACTACCGAATACTCATATCTTCTGACTTCTTTTTATTTCTTAGTTGAAGACAAAATGAAATTTAACAAGCGCACCGCTAACATTTTAGTGCTGCCTGTCAATGGTAATATATCGATATCGATAATAAATAGTAATCAAATAAATAACGGAGAGTTCATTATTAATAATGCGGCATTGAAAAGATATTTTCATCGTGGTGGTCAGTTATTCCCAGGCACTCGTTCTTTTATAGATTTTATTTTCTATCAACGGGTTTCAATTTTCAACATTCGTTAAACATAGCGCACATGACACCGTGACACGAGATTCAGAATCCATATCTTTTAGTTGGCTGTTTATTTATTACATTATACACTTTCTCATTTATAATAATACTCGTATGGAATGGAATGGATACGTATAGGTAAATCGCCGCCGTCTGCCAGGATCAGGAGCCGTATTTTTGAACCACTCGAACTCCAATGCGCATACGAAAGGGCAACTTTCGCATGCGATTTTCATACAAATTGCCATGCGAAAGTTGCTCTTTCGCATGCGAATTCAATTCGAGCGGTTCAAAAATACGGCTCCAGGAAAGAAGGATCGACAACAACGGTACGGTACATAACAGGGTATTTAAAGTCATCGATATCCGAATCATACATCACTATTTATCTGTCAATATCAATAAAAAAAAAGTGTTTTGGTTTGAGTGAGTTCGAGTGTATTTTTCCCAATTTTTATGAATTTAACCCCGATTGCTTCATAATTTTCAAGAAAATTCCGTCAATGTATATTGGCCGTTATGTCCGACAGAGAGCTAGTGTGTGAAATCATAAAATCAAGCAGAGGAAACCCCAAATTGCACGTAGACGGGTACACTTACCAAAGGAACAGATCTGTAAGAAAAAGCATCTATTGGGTTTGCGAAGATCGCCGTAAAACACAGTGCAAAAGTACAGCGACAACCAATTCTGTTGATAATAAGTATGTTCTGGTCAGGAAGCCAGGGAGACATAATCACCCAAGAGACCCATTGAAAAAAAAAATTGAAGATTTCAAAGCGAAGTTAAAGGAAAGGGTGGCTGAAGGAATAGACACCACTGATTTGATCAACGATAGCCAAGTTGGGGTCCAGTTTGACGTGCTAGAACATTTACCTTCAGAAAATGCATTGAGGCAGATAATATACCGTGAAAAAAATAGACAAAAAGAGCCCACCTTTGAAGAAATACTCGTTAAAAAACCGTGAGTCTGTTCTGTTACAAAGCTATGGTTATTTTCAAAGTAAATATGTTGCTTAAATGAAAACAAAACAAATTTAACTTTTACTATGCCTTTTTTTCCTGATCTGATACTATGATATTTCATGAAATGAAAAAATAGTAGATCCAATGGAATGGATTTATCCTTATTTCTGCTTGTGTGTCCCAAATGTTTCTCCTTTTTTCTCTTCCTTAATAATATTTATAAATACCAATTCAACTTTTACGTAAAGCCCTATTTTCACTGAATTACAATTCTCATATCATAACTTGTACTTCCAGTAACAATTCCAACATGAGAAGCAGGAACGTGAGCAATGCACAGATGGAACAACTCCTGGAGCTGTTGGGAGAAGACGGTGTCCTGGAGAATGGTCGAGTGGCATACAGCGACTCCACAAAACTTGAGTTCTGGAAAAGAGTGGCATTCAACTTGAATTCCATTGAAGGTGGTGCACATAAAAACGCTTGGCAATGGTGTAAGGTAGCCTACCCACCTCCATTTATACAGTCTTGTACTACAGTACAGTCATCCTGTAACCTGTTACCTATCATTTTTAATTTTTCTTGAAGAATCAAAATCATTTAAATTATTTTTTTAAATGAAATAATATTTTCAGAATGGGAAAATATTACAATTACAATGTGGCTAAAAGATCATAATCAATCATATAATATATTATATGAATATTCTAGATGTGGGCAGATTGGAAGAACAGGACCCAGAAGAAAGCCAACATCTTGTTGAAGCGGAAAACCTACATGTCTGGGCCTAAACCTGCGGACCTTGAAATAGACGAAATAGAAATGAAACTCCTTAAACTGATTGAATATCCCCTTGATGACAAAGATGACCTTATGAAGTTGGAAATGGTAAAAAGAATCAGTTTAGTTTTATTATAGTAGAAAAGCTGTATAAAAACTGCTGGTTCTAGAATTTTACAGTCTGGAATTCTGGATTGTGTTGTGGTCTAGATCATCATTAGACACTAAATAAAAAAAATATTGCCTGTTAGATGTTTTTTTTTGTAAAGTATGATTTGACGGCTTGTTTTTTTGCAACCATGCATAGATATATGCGGGCAGATAGATAATATACTTACTTATAATAATTATTCTAAATTACAGATGCAAGTGACTAAAAAAGAAGCTCCAGAGGCTGAAGACAGCCACAATAATGATAATGAATTTTTGCTGGACAACTTCATACTGCAGTCGGAACAGGACCCAGACCCGTCAGATAAAGAAGATCATAACTTTGAGGATGATGATGATAATCAATATTTAGAAGACACTCAACATGATGATGGAGATGGTATAGTATTTTTATCTCACAAGTCACAACTGCCATTTAGCCATACTTGTGGTGTGTAAATGTACATGCATGATCCTTTAGTGTGAGCATGACTTCGCCACACTAAACCTGTTGTTACGCACACAAGGACGCGTGTCTGTCCGCACTACAACAAATAATGGCCGAGCGGCAGTCGTGAAATAAAACAACTATAGTTGTGTTTATATTACATAAAATTTATGAAGTCAAAATTGAAGAATCGCACATTCCAATGCTTCTCTTTTTTTCTACCACTCAGAACCATAATTTGCAAGAGCAAGAAAGAGTTGAATCCCCGATGGGAATCGTCGATTCCGTCGCGTAAGATCGCATTCCCACTCATTCTGCTGTAGTAAATGACTGTTCTGAGTGACAGAAAAGGATAGAATGATGTAGGTGTTTGATCCCATGTGTTGTCCAACCCGTTTTAAAGAGATTTCATGCCAAGATAATGTACCTTCATGTTTCTTTGAATATCAACCAATTTGTCTAATTTCAGATGATAATGACAAACTCTTTGAATTACCAATAGAATCTGAAGAATCAGATAGGGACAGAAGAAAAAGAAAGAATAATAAAGGTGAGGAAGCAAAAACCTTTCGCTAAATTATAGGTACATTCTTATTAGAATACAATAAGATGACTTAACATAATTATTTTTTCTTAGCTTCAGGTCATAAAATGAAAAAGAGAAAGTTACCAATAGAAGAATACAAATTAAAAGCACAAATAGAACTGGAGAAAGAGAAGCAAGAACAAAAGAAAGAAGAGTTAAGACTGAGAGCGATAGAGCTCAAACTGAAGGGGGACGAGTTGAGATTAAAAGAGATGGAGATGAACAAAGTAAAATACCTGACAAATATAGAGGAAGAGAAACTCAAGTGTTTTCGTGAGATCTCGGCGTCATTAAAAGAGTAAGTTTTCCTTCTAAACATTTGGTATTTATTCAAATTGTTCCTGAATATTTTTCGGGTGGTTTGCTAAAATTCTGATTTTGGTAATCTTTAATTTCAGGTTCCTAGAAATGTCAAGAAACGGTAACATGCGGCTACATAGTGCTCATAATGTTATTTAGATTTAAGTATCATAAATATTTAAAAAAATTTACTCTGTACAGTAAAAATGTTTTATTTCATAATTAAACATTAAAGTTTTAAAGCAATTGCACACTATGCCAAATTCTAGATACCACTTTGTAAAGCATAATTGAATAAAGAATAGGTAGTATATTCCACAGCATGGTTCCAAGGATTAATTCCACACCATATGGTTCCACGGAGTTAGATCCCCAGTAACTTTAAAAAGTGTTATCCAAAAATTGAGTCCCATCTTTTTAAAATTTGAAAGTATTTGCTACATTAGAATACCAAATTAAATCAACAAGGGTTGTATAACATAAAAAACAACACAATTAATAATCCTTCTTTTTGAAACAGAAGATCCTTTCAAATAAAGATCCAAAGAAAATTTAACATGGTTTATCATTTCAAATAACTTTTATAAATACAAAAAACCTATTGGAAAATCTGCATGTAATCCCAGTTTAATTTCTTACATCATAGAATAGAATAGAATTGTTTTTATACAGCAATGTACACAAAACCCAATTGAATTAAATTATGAACTTATTAGACTTAAGCTCACAACCGGCCAAGCTAAGCTAGTCTCAAACATCCAGACATTTCACACATTTCATAATTTCATTCAGAGACGAAGTCGCCGGAATCACAGATAAAAATAATACCTATTTATCAACCATTAAGAAAAGGATGCAGCAGAATGCAACCTCACTTAGATCAGACAACCAACTTCCAAACACTTACAACTCTACAAAATTAAAGACAACATTATTCAACAATTAACATTAATTAGGTACCAGATCATTACAACCAGCTCTAGACACACCTTATGGCTGCATGTGCTTCAAATACCTTGGATGTATATTCTTACGAGTTATTTCATCGAGTTGTGATAATCTATGGTTGTGTTTGATGTGGCTCTTCATGTTACAACTTTGGGCATATCCTTGACCGCAGATGGGACATTTAAATGGTTTCTCACCGGTGTGTAATCGCATATGAATATTGAGATAGTCTTCATGGTAGAAACTGGTTCCACATACACTGCAGACTGCTGGACGTTCACCTGAAAATATTAATAAGAATATAAGGGTGTAAAAAAATTAGCTGACCAAATATTAGGGTGAGAACCCATAAAACTAAATAGCTTTCACCAAAGAACATAGGTTGAAATATAGGCAAAAAAAATTTTAGCTCTTCCATAAAAATGTTGTCAGTTTGGAATTAATTTCAAGTTAGTCAGGGAAAATTAAAGCAAGTTGTAATTTGAGAAACCATTCATGCATGGAATAAACTTACCTGTATGTGCAGATCTTTCATGTATTAACAATGTTTTAGCATTACAGAGTTCTTTACCACAGAGTTTGCAAGTCTGTTTTTTAGGCCTTTTCTTTTGAATATGTACATTTTTGTGGTGCATTCTGAGTTCTTTTTCAAAGGCAAATCTGCTGCCACATAATGAACAAATAAAGTTTCTTTCAGAATGCACCCTAGCAATATGTTTAGATAGATAGTATTCATTCTTGTATGTATTATTGCAGATAGAACATCTAGCTCTGACTTGGGCTTTATGTACACTGTCCTTGTGTCTAGATAATCTTTCTGGTGACAGGAATGTTTCTCCACAAAGTTCACATAATTTTGCTACAGGCTCTATTGGTTTAGGCGGCTTTGGAGGAATAACTTCATTCTGTTTTTCATTGCTTTGTTTTTTAGAAGGGTGCTCTTTCTTATTACCATTATCTAGCTGTAAGCTAAAAAAGAAAATACAATTATATTATTTCTGGACAGGACTGCAATACAATTAGAATATCTTAAATGAATGATAATTATAAACTCCTGCTCTACATTCAGATTATAGGAATACAGATAAAAACATACTACCTCCACTTTCCTCCAGAAAACAGGAACTGTCCTTCAAGAATTGCAGCAGAGATAACACTATTATTATTTGTAATTTTTTCAGTCTTTTTCTTTTTCTTGTCTTCCTTCTTAACTTTATCACAACTTTTTCTTTTAACTTTCTTTTTTGAGTTATTCTTGGAATTTTTTGCTAAGCTATTTTTAATAAGTTTCTGGAACTGATCAGCATTATCGAATGCAATTGTAGGTTCAAGTTTGATGTCGTCAGTTTTTATATCAGTCTCCACTTTTATACTAAAGTCGTCATGATAATCATCATTATAATCTACGAATTCTTGTTTAACAGTATTTACTAATGCTTTTTCCAACACCTGTCGTGACTCTCTATATTTGTTAATAAATGTAAATGTTTCACTCAATGTCCGGTTGCATTGATCACAAATATTCCGAGGATAACCAAAAATATCTTCTACCTGGAAAAAAGGTATATTAGGTACAGTTGCTGCTAGGTAAGGTTTAGGGTTTGAATATTTACAAGACGAGTCCATGTTTAGTAATTTAAGTTTGGTTCATCTCAGACTATCCCTCTAAGAATGTTGCAGGTGTAGTTGTTCCAGTGCAAAGTTGGAGTTTAGTGAATACCTAACTGTTTATTAGATAAGGGGTTTACCTGTTCACCAAAACACGCAGTAAGTTTCTCACTGATATCCTTCCACTCTCCAGTAATAGTTCCGAAAATCGGAATCGAGGCTCCATCGCTCAAACAGATCCGACACAAGTCCAACAAGTCGAGAACATCCATTATAAGTTGAGGAAAACTTAGAAGGTTATTCTGCGTCTTTTCGCCATTAGCACTGAAGTTATAACTTCGCCATTAATTAATTAAATACTTGTAAAATAAAGCCACAACCGCAAACAAAACTCGTTCGATTTTTATGGAGATGACAGAAAAAATAACAATTTAATTATGTTAGAAAAGAAAACGCTATACAAAAATAGTTTTTTCTGTTTCGCTTCCATTTTCAAAAACGCGATCATTGTACGAAAAAAGCGCACTTGTGACATTTGTGTATAGACAATATTTTTTATTTTTGGCATAGAAATTCTGTAAATTAATCCTTTTACATTTTAAAACCTGTAAATAAATATGTTAGCTGTAAATGTAATGAAATTTGTATTAAAGAACGTTAAAATCATAATTTGAACCGTGGAATACTTAAAGAATATAATTTTCTCCAAACAAAATAATCCTCAGCGATCACAAGACCTTCCATAGACAATCGTCTATCAGCCAGTTGTCTTCTGTCATCAGGTGATTGGGAGTAAAAATCTAAAATCCAAAAAAAGGGATAAAACGCGAATAATTCCTCAAACAATATGTCTGGAAAGGAAAAGTTAGCGATTTTCCCCTCCCGAGGGTGAGTTTTTGTGATATCTCGTGACAATTTGCGAGAAATTGATGTGTTTTAGGTGCACAGTGTCTCTGCATTGATTATGTTGTATTTCGGGTTTCAGAGCCCAGATGTTGATAAAGGCTCGTCTGGCTGGTGCAACGAAAGGCCATGGTTTGCTCAAAAAGAAAGCTGATGCCCTACAAGTCAGGTTTCGTATGATTCTGGGTAAAATTATTGAGGTAAGTTTGAGGGTGTGCTATGTCTATCTATCACATTTACTTACCAGTTTGCTTTTATCTAATTGTAATTGAATCGGTTCTATTGTATGTTGTATGTATATTGTATGCTATATTGTACTGTACAATAATTAAGATTTACTTTTTGATGGTTGTATACCTACTTTATCCCTCATTGAAATAGTTCATTATGCTCAGTATTATAGGAGTTCTAAATTCAAGGTATATCAATATAAACAAACTCATCCTTATATTTCCTGTGCCTAATCTAACACTTTTTATTTTGCAGACAAAAACCCTTATGGGTGAAGTGATGAAAGAGGCAGCGTTCTCATTGGCCGAGGCAAAGTTCACAACGGGAGAGTTCAACCAGGTGGTGCTGCAGAATGTCACCAAGGCTCAAATCAAGATCCGTTCCAAGAAAGACAATGTTGCTGGTAATTTTCCATATTTAATTTTTTTTCTGCTGACTTCATTTAAGTATGACAGGACCAAAATGTTTTTATTTATTTTTTGACCTTGTTTCTGTGAGGAAAGTTCTTTAGTTTTGAGGATAGATTCACACCCTGAAGTTTTGTCAGTTAATTTTTTTTACACCCAGTATTATGTATATTGTTTAATTTTTAAAAATAGCTCTACATTTCTGGGGTACACATATTATTACCCTTGCTGGTAAATTAGAAGTTGTTGCATTGCCAAAATTCTGGTATTGATTTAAGATACATTCATGGTCCCATTTTAAAATATATTGTAGAGTCCACCTACCATTGCTGCCATCATTATTTGCACCTTTGATTTCAGTATAAATATTTTGTCTCAGCATTATCAGGTGATGGTAAAGAAATATTTTGTAGGATTGTTTTTTTATGTATTAAAATAGAATAAATGTTTATCCATGATGTTTATTTGCTTGAAACCATAACTAGTGGCATAGCCATTGGGTTTGGGTTTAAACCTAATAAAGTCCTTTGACTGGAACACATTGCTGCCTTTGCAGTAAGGCTGCTCTTTTTGTTGTTTATAGATATTTATGTTTATACATATTTATCATCATCATGGTGTGCCATCTTCAAATAATTATAAAAATGTTTTGTTTGTGTTTGTTAATTAATTTTCATAGAATGAATAGTAATAATTAATAAAAAACACAAAAATTCAATACAATATCTGATAAATTATCTTCTGTAATATGCCCATGGAAAAGGTTCTAACTCAGGCAGCATAAAGCTGGAACACCACAGACACCATAAAGAAACCTGAAAAAAATTACTGTTATGATGATAAGTTATTGGGAAAAAGGGAATAAGCGTTTTAGGAAATTGTAATTTACGAGATCAATAAATTCACCAATTAGGTATATTTGTCTTTCACAAATCGCAAAATATTTGATTATATAGTCTAATATTCTATTCAGCAACATTGCGCGTACACGCGTCAGTTATAAAGATATAAAATTAAATGCGAAAGTGCGTAGCAAATCAAGCATACACGCAACGACATTATTTTGTGTGTAATAATGTCTACCCTTTACATTGTACTGTGCGTAGCGCACGAGATAGTAAATTAACAAAATTATGTCGCAAGGTGTGCATTGTACTCGTAGCTTTGCAGATAAAATATCGATTAAATTGACGCACTACCTTAAGACCTATAGTTCTCGAAGACCGAACCAAAAACTGGGAATCAGCGAAACTAGCAACCTTTTCGAGTTACAAGCGAAACACTGAAAAAAAAAATGTCTCAAGAAACCCCATCCCCCAAGACGTATTTGCTCTAATCGAGGCAACAGAATCTGAAACCTTTAAAATTACATATTTTATTTTCGCTAGTTTAGCTTAGCCGTTCTTCTCAAACAACTGAACCAAACTTCCAGGTGTCACACTCCCAATCTTCGAGTCGTACCAGGACGGATCAGACACGTACGAACTCGCCGGTTTGGCGAGAGGTGGACAGCAGCTCGCCAAGCTGAAGAAGAACTTCCAGAGCGCCGTGAAGCTGCTCGTCGAGCTGGCCTCGCTGCAAACTTCTTTCGTGACCCTGGACGAGGTCATCAAGGTCACCAACAGGCGTGTCAATGCTATTGAGCACGGTGAGATTCCTTTAAATTGAATTCTTCTTTTTAGATTAGACTAATATTGCTGCCTACCAATGAATACTGACTCACATCACACAGCGAGATTTACACAGCGTGATTGTTTATGGTATGGTATGGACACAAGAATCACGCCCAAGCAAACAGATCTGCTCCCAGTGAAAGAACCGCATAACTCAATGATCGTTCTGTTTAACTCTGGTCCAATTGGACCAGAGTTAAACAGTTAAACAGTCTTAAGACTCATACCCTAAACTAAAATATCGTCAACAGTTTTGATACACCTTACTGACTGCAAGTATTCCCGCAGTAATCATCCCGCGACTAGAGCGCACGCTCGCCTACATCATCTCTGAACTTGACGAGCTGGAGCGTGAGGAGTTCTACCGCCTCAAGAAGATCCAGGACAAGAAGAAGATCATCAAAGACAAGGCTGAGAAGGTAAGTTACATGTTGAGATTATTTGGAGTCTGTTAGTGGTTTTAGGTTAAGTTACTATTCCAAGTTGGACTACATGCAGCAGCAGGTATACATGAAAAACTGTAAGAAAAAGGATAAAGAAATCATCTTACAGTTTTTCTTGGAATAGTACTATTATACAGCCATTTTCGCAAATTGAAAATAAAAAGCTAAAAATACTTGATTGTAAAGGATGAAAACATATAATGTGCCAGCTGCTTTTCTTTCTGAGAAAACTGTGAAGTCCAGTAAAGGAACTCTAGGATTTCTGCGACTAGCCGATGCCATTAAGGCTGACATGAAAATACATGTAATGCCTTTGAGGTATCTTAAAATTATCTTTTAAGCAGTCACATAGGAAATGATATCCGAGTTTCAGTGGATATTTTGATTTTATTGTCATAATATGCTTTGATGCTTAATATGGTGTAGGTACGTAAAACAATATTCGCTCAAATATGGAGTGTGAATAAATGGAGCTTATTCGTATGTCTTACAAGTTTGTGTAGTGTAAATCATCTGCTTTATACATGTTGCTTTGGGCGTCCGTTATGTCAGGTGTGGTCACGGTGCTTAGTGTTTCAATATTAGCTGGTTTTTAACCAAAAATTATAGCGTTCAGCGTAACTTGAACTCTGTCTTGGTTAAGTTTCTCTGGCGCTAGGATATTGTTTTATAACCAGCCTAAAATGGACCATTTTGTTGTGTGACCATGATTGAAGTAGCAGAACAACAGCCTGGCCACGGAGTACTTGCTGTAGTGAATCATCGTACTGTGAGAGCAGGAAAGCAGTCGTTCTGACTATAAGAAATGTATTGCTTTCCCGCTCGTACAGCGAGATTTTTTACTATGTCGAGTGTCCATTGACCAGGCTTTGATATGCTGTGTGAAACATGTTTCAATGAACCATACAAGTGTCCATCTTTTGTTAAGCCATCCCATCAGGTGATCGGGTGTTTTTAGAGTGGGTTCCGCTTACGAGTCAACAACAATATGTATACGTCTTGGATTGATAGATTAGCAAAACATGGTTAAATAGGCAAAAGAAACAAATGCCTGGTGGTGGGATCAATAGACTGGAGCACGGAATTATCTTGTTAGACAGTCAGGCTATTCAGTCTGCATTACCCTAACCAAACTGGTAGTAATCTCAAAAAATATAATATTGACTTTGTGTCCATCCGAGTGGGAATTGAACCTATAACTTCTGGATCGAGAGCCTATGACTCAAGCCACTAAAACATAGGTTGCAAATGCAGAACTCAAATTAACTCGCAAAATGTCGTAAACTCAAAATAGCAATCAAATTCATAAATACATCCATGCTACCGAATCTATTATTTTTACATTGCATGCTCTGATTTTTTCAGTACCATTTTGTTTCGCAGTTTTTAATAATTATGATAATAACGTATACATATTTCAGTTGGCGTCTTCGTTACGTGTGTAAATGCTTTTCTATAATTGCAGAAAAAAGCGGAACTGAAGGCCCTTGGGGTGGACGTGCGGGATGATGGCAGCACCATACTCGACCAAGAGGACAATGACATTATATTCTAAACAACAAACCCCCCTCCCCCCCTACCTACCTTCCAACCCCCCTGTGACGATAGAAAAGCATTTATTTTGTGTATTGTGTTCGTCAATCATGCAACGAACAGGGCTATTCGACGTTCGACAAGCAATTTTGATTCGACGTGTCGATATTCGGATACGCTTCCAGGTTTGTCCGATAGGTTGTGTGGATATAACTGCACAAATATCTTTGATTAATAGGCAAAACGTGTGGAGTTGAATTGATTAATACACGTAGATACCGTTCGCACGCTAACTATAACTAACATCGCGACAGCATTCGGATTCGTCGGAGGTTTCGAATAAAACATTTAAATATGAGGGAAATAAATGCTTTTCTATTACAGAAGAAGGAGGCTTTGCTCGCCGCTGCGGGAGCGAACGATGTGCGACTTTCATGTGTGATCGCGAACCTTTTGGATGAGGGGGATGACGATCTACTGTTCTAGTTGAATAGTATGAGTTTAACGTTCTACCGTTCGGTTCATGTACGGCTCCAGCGACATTTTTATTTTCAGTGGCACTTCCAAGGCCATATGTATGTGCAAAAACTATGCCGTGTCATTGAAACGAATGACCCTAGACACTAGGTCATAGCCCCCTCAAGTAGAAAACATAGTAGCCAGTTGTTAGTAGGTGCAGTCGAGTGAATTCACCATTTGACGGACCTTAGTGTTTATAATGCTTTGTTATGGCATTGATATGGTGTAAGAATATCCTACATTTGGTATATACCCTACATAGGCCTAAGAGTAAATGCCAGAATTTTTTTTATCAGTTCATACTCTATGCATTTTCGTAGCCTGCAAACTTGACTGCACATAATTATTGATATTGCAGTGTTCAATATACTTTGTAAATATGCTATTGTTGTCCTGTTGAAATGTTTAATCCTCACCAATAATATATAATGTAGAGGATATAGGATGGATCAAAAATTATAAAATCTACTTACCATCGCTTATGCTAAGCATTCCATCTAGTTAGAATCAGTAAGAATAGCTATTTAAATGCCTACAGAGCATAAAATCAGAATAAGTACATCCGTTAAAGTATTTATGTTTTTGAATTTGTTGTTTGGTTATATAAAACAATGTATTTTAAGTAAGCAATCATGTAAATACAAGTTTGTGAAAGGAAATATAAAATATTATTATTGAACTAATTTAATTGTTTTATTTTCATTGTAAAAATAATAATATAATCTGTATCTAGTGTCCTTCTACTTTATCTAGTGGTAGACACTCAGACAGGCCTCTAGAAAGAAAGTGTGATTTTATGAGATCAAAAACTTTCACCATTGGATAGCTTTTCAGCACCCTTGACTATCCAGAAGTAACCTGCTTTTACCGCAGGATGAATTGAACCAAAACGAAATAAAATGCGAATATTTTTATATGTTCATGAATTTATGATCGACAGCAGCGTTTATGAATAAGGACAATTATGCGCTATAAATATTTATTTATTTTTTATTTAGTTGTGGTGTGAAAGAAGATATAGTGACAGGTATTGAGAAGGGAATGCTTAAATGGTTTGGACATGTTGAGAGGATGAGTGAAGGCAGGTTGACCAAACAGATATATATGGCGAGTGTGGATGGAAATGTCGGAAGGGGAAGGCCTCGACACACGTACTTGGATCAAATCGGGGACGTCCTAAAGAAAGGTCAGGTCAAGAGTACCCTAAACCGACGAGCGTGTATGAAAAGATTAATGAACGTGGATGAAGCGAAAGAAGTATGTAAGGATCGTAGCAAGTGGAAAGATGTGGTCTCTGCCTACCCCTCCGGGAAAGAGGCGTGATTATATGTATGTATGTATGTATGTTATTTATTATCACAGCGTTTTCCTACAATCTTCCATGCTGGACTGCGAGCGATAGAAAAACATAGAATGTGCCAGCTGCATCTCCCGGACTCCAGGGCATGCTGTAAAAACCAGCTAAGTGATTTGAGGGTTTCAGTAAATCCGGACACTAGGACGTACGGCAGCCCTAACCATAAACAACCCTCAAAACTTGTCAGACGTGGCAGAACGACCTTTGTTTGGGTCGTTGACTCCCTGCCTACCCCATTAGGGATACAGGCGTGATAGTATGTATGTATGTTTTACAAGAAAGTATCTATCTATTCACACACTTTTTCAACAAACTGAATTCGACGGCGCATCACGCTTCTTCAGGAAGTAGGTAATGATGATGACCCTACGAGACGAAAGAATCACGGAAAAATATAACTTCTAGGTACCCTTGCCATGGAAAAACTCACTAGCTGGTTTAGTGAACCTATTACCTACATTAGTTAGAACCAAACGAAATAAAACAGAGAATATTTTCGACAGCGTTTTTGAATCAGGAAAATGATGCTCTATACATATTTTTCACCACGTTTTTCTACAAGAAAGAATTTATTTCCGCGCTTCTGTATCAAACCGAACTCGACGGCGCATCGCAGCAGCTCTCCGATGGATTTTCCAGTCCTCCTCGGGTTGTCGACCACCCGGGTATGTTTCTTCAGGAAGCCGATGACTCTACGAGACGTGAGCCCGCGGTACGACCGAGGGATCTTGTGGAAAGCCCACACAACGAGAGCTGCGGGGACTGACTTTCGGACGCCGCGGCGGATCCTTCGGTAGCTTTTGCTCTCCTGCACGGATTCGTTGATGGAGGAGTGGTAGGAATATTCGGACGGGTAGCTGCACACACTGGCGGAACTCTCGCTGCGAGGCGCTCGAGGAGTGTATCCCTTTCGCTGGATTCGCTGCCGCCGCTTCGGTGGCCGCCGCTTAGGTGGCATGGTTTTTACTTTACGTAGCTATATCTAGCGTTTCAGAAGAGAGACGTACCTAGGAACTGATTTATACGTTTCACAATATAAAATTTAGTATCAAAACTGATCAAAACATTTCGCCACATTTCAATTTCAAGATTGATTGACGGGATTGACGCTCTTTTCTTTCAAGGTTTTTAAGGACTGGAAGGAGATTTTATCTGAGGTTTAACCAAAGTACTTTCAAGTAGACTTTCAAGAATAGAAAGAAATATCGAATAGGTATCTAAAAACTGAAATGTTTCATTTTTATCTACCAAGCTGAAATATTATTGAACCCTCACCTCGAGCTCGTGCCTAATCGACCTTGCCTTTTGTTTGTTCGCAAGTAATTTGATTAATCGAACCAGCACCGATTACAAGAAGTGCACAGTCAACGCCTAATGTTCCTTGGAATCGTTTTCCGAGTCAGTTTTCCAGCGAACCGCAAAGGTTCGATTCCACGAAGAGATGAGCAAGGCAGCGAAACACTGGTTTGGCAGGTTTTGACTGGCTGTTCAGAGATGGCGCTAGCTGTTACAAATGTCGCATTAATATCCCTCAAACATACTTTGATGATGATAGAGCTTGGTGATAGAGCAAGATTTTTATCGATGTTTAGTGGAATAGCAAAAATAGGAAATAAAGGGAGGTGATAATAAATACAGTAGAATATGGATTATATTATAATTTGATGGCAGTCTAATATAACCTATTATTTTTAGAAAATTTAGAGACCTATTTTGTCTGCTGTGAAGTGCGTAGGTTGGTAGTAGATGTTAAAAGTTGGAAATGTACCTACCAACATTAGGTACCTACTTAAAACATTTCATCGATGCATTCCCATCAAATATTACCTATACCTACAAGGGTAAAATTAAATTACTTATAAGACGTACCTACCTACTAGGTAGTTAATTACATGGAATAAATAAAATTATTAGCCTGCAATGCTAATTAAGTAATATTAACTTACAGTGTGTACAGGCATGTAGAAAATATAATACTTGCACGTAGTTAAATTAAATAGGATCTTATAGAATATAAGCATTTTTTTATTGTGTACCTAACTATATACCTACCTACTACTTTAATATCTAGGTACACTATTGCTATTTATTAAAGAAGCAATTTAAGACACTGCTTAACGACCTCAAACTTGAAATTAACCTAACATTCTAACCGAAAATTATTTGGACGTTACAGTGACACAGAGTCTTCTAAAATAGACCCTTTGCATTATGAAAGAAAAGACGAAAACGCAATGGAAAGCAAAACGGTACTCCCTTTCAAGTCAGGTAATAGAGTAGGTACCTACAAGATTATATCTTTGCGTAACCAACAATAGGGACTACTTATTATATTAAGGCCGCTCGTAGATCGTATTATTAAGGAAATAAGGTGTATTTTAGTTGTTTTCTTAGCTGTTTTGATAATCCATCGGTTGTTGTAGCGTTTAGAAGTCGCCACCTGTTTTGAATGGTGATTTGTTTCAATTGATGTACTTCAATTCAATTCAATTGACGTAATTTGATAATGTTTTTCAATCACGATTAGTATTCCACTAATGGAGTTTTTCTAAACTCTGTGTGCTCTATCTATACTTATAAAATCGTTTGTCCTTACTGACTGATTTATCAACGCAGAGCCTAAACTACTAAAGCTAGAATAGAATCATTAAACTTAGAGAGCAAGTTCCTCTTATAACGTAACCTCCCACTAAGAAAGGATTTCCGGATTTTCCCTCCCTAAACGGGTAAAAAGGGGGGTTTAAGTTTGTATGAAAGTCCGTCAATTTTGAAGGTAGGATCTTCAAATTTTGTATTTAGGCTAATGATTAAAAAATAATTTATACGTGTTTCAGCATTTTTGCATTTTTTACCCCTAAGAGGGTTAAATAGGGGATGGAAGTTTGTATGGAAATTCCGTCAATTTTGATGGCAGGATCTTCCAATTTTGTTTTTGGGCTAAAGATTTAAAAATAATGAACACGTGTTTCAGCGTTTTTGTATTTTCCACCCCTAAGGGGGTTAAATAGGGGATGGAAGTTTGTATTGAAATTCCGTCAATTTTAAAGGTAGGAACAGCGCGGGAACTCAATCCCACGGGAAAACTCTTAGCTGCGGGTGAAACCGCGGGGCGGAGAGCTAGTCTAATATAAATAGTAGGCACCTAACTTCTAATTCTAAGTAAAATGTAGGCCAAGAGCTTCTCCCAGTTGGGGGCGTTTTGGCAGTCGAAATGGCGAACGTTGTGAATGTGAATATAGGTAATCACGGTGGTAATATTATAATATTTAAGTACACCATAAAAAGAATAAGTATATTGCTATCGACTTTTACGATACCTATGGCCGAATACTCGACTATAGAATAAACAACGTGTCCAAAACACGAATTCAAACATTTTAATTTCAATAGAGCCCTAATAAAAACAGGATACTGACTAGATGTATAAAAACGCTCCTGTAACGAACTGAGGCAGCACCGCACCACACAATGAAACATTAGACACGTCGACAGGAGTTCAAACGAGAAAAAAAAACATTTTAAAACGGATACAGTAAAGAATGCACGATACTGATGTGACTCATCTCATCATTGGCCACCTCGAAGCTACTCTACCCACTCTATTCTGACCCCTAAACCCTCAAAAGCCACCGTTGGAATCTTTAAAGACGATCTTACTTGGGGATCTCGAGATGCTGGTTTCAATATGCCTAAAGACCAACTTAGACTTGCAGGCGGTGAAATCCGTTTATGCAGAAGTCTACCTTACTTCAACGATTTAGAGTATAAGGTGTGTATTGAGAAGGTGTAGATTGCAGTAGTGTGTAACAGTTTAGACTACATTCCGGGCGTAACAGTAAGAGTAATGTTCACAATGTGGTGCCGTAAATATGTTTATAAATCAATGTTTAAGGACGGCGTGCATTAATGATAGTAACATTACTTGTTTAAAAAGGCTTTAGGTAGAACAAAAACCTGAAATGTGTTGTCCTGGGTCAGAATAACACCGCTCCATCAATATACCCAGTCGTCCTAATGAATCTTACTCTGTTTCATGGAATTACTCGAAGCCATGGAAAAATATACATCTTACTCTACCATAAGATAATTTTTCATACACCATTGTTTAATAACAGTATCTATGTAACTTATCAGTATAAATAGTCGATATTGTTAGCTTGTACCCAAGGCTTGTACCTATCTATACCTACGCGTAATTACTTAGGTATTTTACAGAAATAGAACCCTGTATAGAAAAAGATGACTGAAGTAAAAATAGCGAATCGATTTTGTTTGATTTAACTTTAAATAAGTAAATCCTTTATTACGAACACACCTCCTGCCATCTGCCATCAATGTTAATTTCCATCAGAATCACAATTATACAGTAACCTACTTAATTTAGAGCTTCTAGACATGAACACTAATGTGATTGCTTTCCTAATTAGCCCAATTTTCAACTAAGTACTCTCTAATTACATACATATGTAAGTCACGCCTTAATCTTTTAATGGGTAGGCAGAGCTTTAATGACCTCATAAAACGGCATTTTGCATTTCAAATGTAGTTTTGAGGATCATAAATTCATTCTTTACAGTCATTTCGGTGTGGAATGTTCAGTCCATAGTTGGTCGAAATGACAATACATCGAATCCCTCGGAACCACAGTAAAGTAAGCCGGGGAAGGGAAGCAGCTGGTACATTCTGCATTTTTTTATTGTTCTCAGTTCAGAGTGGAAGCATTACGCTCTTAGTCTAGCGTGGAAATGGAAAACAGCTTTTACACGACTAATTATCCTCATTATGTTCGTATCGTGTGGGTTTTCGAGAGGACGATTGATCCAATGATGTAGAGTTTTTAAACTTATTACTGGTTCGGTTATTATACTGTCACCAATTGTCCGGGATCAATATTGGCTTATCGCGGGGTCAGTGACACTTGTGTGCAGTCGGGAACAGGGTATGTAGCACGGATGGGGTCCCATCATTCCCATCCTCACGCGGTATACGAATCCTAGGGATGAGTGATGGGAAGATAATATCGGTAGACTTTTTAGGATACAGTTCTGGCGGCCACTTGGGGGATACAATTTTTTCGACTCGATAATAGTACATTACGATACAAGTGCGGTGCGTTGATAGTTACAGCCGAGGCGATATTGCTAGCCCGAGCCGTAGGCGAGGGCTACAAGAAAGCAGAGGCTGTAATTATCAAACCGCACGCATGTCGTACGACGTTTTATAACATATTTGCGAGGAAATAGCTAAAAAATTAAAACAATACAGCGAAAAGAAAAAAAGCGAGGAATAATTTTTACTCGTTCACAAATTAGCGATGCGCGCGCATCCACAGGGGTACGTTCAGTCGACCCAGTTCGATATTTATACCGATCGAATCTTATACTAGTGGGAGGCACTGAACGTGCACCTTAGCTGCTGTCAGGTAAAACCTCACTTCCGGTGCGCCTCTGAACGGGCCGGATAAAAATTAACCTAGTCGAAATTTCGTCTGCCAGGTGTCTCTGAACGGGCAATATAATTTTTAACCAGGTTAAATTTCGATCGATCGAGCGTTTCTGAACGTACCCCAGATTACCTAGTAATCGCGCAGCGTTTTTTTTTAAGGCAAAGCACAAAAAACCAGCCAGTATTACTAATAAACTAAATTAATTTTTTTTTATTTTGTTACAGATAAATGGTTGTAATTTATTGTAAAAATTAATTAAATCAAAGAATTAAATGTTTATTTTATTATACTTTATCTCCCAAAGTTAATTTTATTTATAAGATGTTGACCACTTTTCTGCCATAAAAACTCTTTGCTAAGATTTAAAAAAGTACCGTTCGATAAACCGTGCGTTTTACCTAATTTAAAAAAAAAACTCGTGTGTTTTACAGCACTCGTGCATTTTACATTACGATTACGCTCAAGTACGTAATAAGATACAATACAATATTGAAATTGGTGTAGTAAGAGACCCTTTACGAGCAAATGTGTTATAAAATAAATTCTAATAGATAAATGAACATATTTCACAAACAGAACCAAAGATTACATTGAAAGAAAATGGGGTGATTTCTTTTGCCCCACCCTGTACAAACTTACATACGTATTATAGGCTGATAAACACACATTACTTAATCTTTCTTAGCGTTTTGCGCAGTTGGGTAAAAAGTTGACTAAAGAATAGGTATGTTTTGGATTTCATGCCGTTTATTTGATTTTGTAAGTATTAGATTTATTTTTCAACATGCGAATAATATAAACACTTGCGGAGAAAAACGACTCCAACTTTTGCAAATTTTCTCCGAAAAAGTCTAGTAACACGTTAAATAAAAGCAAACGGTGTTCCAGGAAAAGCTTCACACGGAATATGTGTGAAAAGCTCCATATTTCTACAGAACACTTCCTCTTAATATTTTTCTAGATTAAATTGAACACTAGCATGAATTTTCGGTATTAAATTTTAGGTATGAATTTTGTAGACGCGAATTTTAAGTACTAATGGGCGGAGAGGGAAAAGAGATTTTTATGTTTATTACAGACCACGGTGTTATCTTAGAACCTGAGATGAGTTTTTTTTGCGTGTTTAATAGTTTTCATAAAATCATTAAGTAAGTAATTTATAAAATTCAGAATGAATAAATAAATAACTGGCTGTCTCTTTGTGCCGCAATTAATTTTGAATTTGTCGCAGCGGAAAAGAATAGAGACAAACTTTTTTAAAGTAAATAAGAATAATTAAATGAACAATCACCTCATGAATCATCAATTACCACAGTCTTATCTTAGCAGATATAAAAAAAACATAAGTTAATACTAAAAATCACGTCTATATACTTATTAGGTACCTATAGGTATTTACGGGATACTTCGGTAGAGCGTTAGTTAGCGAAGAAAATCTTTTTTGCCATATCTACTCTGCTGATTAATTCTACGTTTAATTATGCATGGAAAACAAATAAACATTTTAAGTGATAGTAGGTGTCAAAATGCCCCGTGCTCCCCTGATGGTGCCGACACCGCCATGAGTTCCGCTCCGGCTTCCATGAGGTATCGATTATGCCCCGCTCTCCCCTCGCCCTCACTCGCGCCCTTTGCACTTATTTACTACTTTATCTTCAACTTAGGAAGGAAAATCTGTTTGCTTTAAGCAACTTTTGAGTAAATCCGATTTTGAGAAGTTAATGGTTATTTGAACAAAAACACGCAAAAAAAAAACAAAAATCAATTTCAATATCATAATAACATATTTAAGTTAATTTAAATTAAAGGTCAAATACAACTATTAAAAACAATATCTGCTAATCGAACAACATTTTTGATCATATTATTTGGGAAAGAGATATTAATACAAGTATTATGTAGTCCCATTTTGGAATTTATAAATTCGGTGGTGTGCGAGATCTTTGAGTTGAATTTGACATTTAATACTTAATATTGTATTTGTCTTACTTTTATAAAATTAATTTTATCAGTTTGATTTTGTAAGATGAAAATATATTTCTCTAGCGAAATTCAGTATGTATTTCGTACTATATCTCGTTACACCGAACTGATAGAGAAAAGGGATGAGTATTGCGTAGTTATATGGGCGGCTGCTCGTGCGTACTAGTAAATAACTGGATCCTTTCATCTCGGCTCGGTTCGATCAAAACATAGGTACGCTTTGATTATATTATTGAGGTTTTGCGGTATTATTTGTAGTACGAGTATGAAAACTAGCTTTCCACCCCGCGGTTCCATCCGCGTACGCACGTACACGCGTACCTAGTTAGTATCATCATCATCATCATCAGCCTGTATCAGTCTACTGCTGGACATAGGCCTCTCCCATGGCACGCCACACAGCTCGGTCTTCAGCCGTTCTCATCTAATTTTTGCCCGCTTTCTCACGAATATCATCGTCCCACCTAGTTTCAGGACGTCCTACACTACGTTTGCCTTGTGGCCTCCACTCTAGAACTCGTCTGCTCCAACGGCCATCGGTTCTACGACAGATGTTACACCAGACAGATGACAGTTAGTATAGAAGAAGTACCTAATGTCTACTACTTTTCCATCTAATTCACCTTATTAAAATACAATGTGAAAAGAAATTTTCTCCCAGAGGTATAAAGTCTTAATTATATAAAAATACTATCGGAAAGGCCATAGAGCATTTCAAGCTTGAAAGAAAAATAAGTTAAGCTAAGCTTATCCAGAATCGATAATATCTTGTTAATCAGAATTATTGCAATCAACCCAACTAACACAAGAAGGTTGCTTAGTAGCTTTATAGCGTATATAATAACAGCTATGAGCTGCAAGAGTCAGCTGCATAGTGCGCTATGGAACCCTTCTGCAGCTGCTATAACCCTAAAGGGGCCCCTTATAGACCTTATTTAATAAGTCCAGTAGAGTTGCATAACAGCGCAAATTATTTCTTTGAACTGCTTTTTCCACTTCTTAAGCACCATAAAAAGTTAAAATTACAACTGACAGCTGAAATTGGCACTAATTGAGTGAACGAATTTAACATTCATTATTCATCCACTCACTCTGCACTGCGGCCCGCAGCAGTCTGCGGCGAAAATTGCAACTTATAGTGAAATATTTAGCTGCTAGTGTTTAAAATGTAATTGTATTGTATTTTATATTACTTGTATGAAGTCTTTAGATAAATATGCTTATGGCAGCGTGTAGTGCAATATTAAAATGGCGGAATAATAGTGAATAACTTATACGATCTCAGTTACGCGGCTTGTGTAGGTGAAGAACATTGGCAAATTTAATTTACTGTGAAACGTGTATGGTGTTTTATCAAAATAATTCATGGGCCCTCAATTAATTAAAGATTCTATGAAAATCTAATGAGTTTGTAAACGCGAATTCAAATATTTTAACCAAATTTTGGTAAGTATGATGCTGATTTATGTTAATTTTTGGATAACTAACGATAACATGATATTTCCGATCATCCTAAGCTGTGCAGTGTGTTGAAATAAACTAAAATATAAGTACTAATCTAGTAATTGTCTCAGATAACCTAAAAATGCTACCAAAAAATGGCGTTGATATTGTAGCAGCCTTAGGTTCTTTGTTTTGCTACTGTAGCCCTTTAATGCAGTGTTAAACGACAAAAATCACTGTTCAGAAGCTCCTATTGCCATTTAAGCTGCTAAATTATCTGCTCTAGAACTTCAAGTTCCATACAATGTCCAATAGAGTGAATATTATATCCTAAAGTGTTAATTTTATACGATTTAAAGCTTGCACCTGCATTGCAGCACCTGCTATGAGGATAAAAACGCAAAGCTAATTGCAGATGGCGCCACCAGCGAGTGTTCCAAAAGAGACCAATGAGAAGACGCAAAACTGATATTGACATTGACATTGACAGATTACTGACCAATCACAGGAACCTGACCAATACCTAATATTAAATTCATTGTAATGATAATAATTCCACCGTTCTTCATATTAGAATACTATACTAGATATATAATCTGTAGTTCTTCATTTTATTTTCAAGTTATTATTTCCTGCCATAAAGCACTGCAGACCCCATAGTAGTTCTATAAATAGGAATTTTACGAGCAGAAGAGCTAATAATACCTCTTATGCATAACAAACATTCTATGGCGTCAATAAGTCACAATTTTCTATCTTATGCAAATCATCGTGGCAAAACATGCCACGGAAGAACTCAAAGTGCTAATAGACATACAATTATATCTACAATGCAATCTATGGTGGTATAAAATGCCAAGTAAGACCACGATGCGACCTAAAGTGACAAAAAAGATCCTAATCTAACTATTATACAGTGCACGGTGCCATAAGGGTCGCAAAAATCCCTTAGATTTTTGCTGCAGCCATCAGCGATAATTTTACCTGTTATAGAACTCGTGCCTAATTAAAACTCCCTTATGCCACCCTTATAGACATTGGAACTGTAAGAGGAGCTGCAATTTTCACTAATGTGTTAGTTGGGAATGCAATGGTACTACTGGTCCGGCGTGATCTTATTGAATTTGCTCATAGCAATTCATATTTTATGAGAGATACACCAGTAGAAACGGCATTTATATATAATACTTTGATTGGAAATTTTAATTATAAATATCAAATTTAAATACTTTAATTTTAGACTAAGAATGTTAAAAACAGAGTCTAAATATACAGAATGAAATCAATTTCCCTGAACTGAACATACAGTAAACTTACGCAGAGAGATAAGTGGATTTTAGTATATTGCAATTTAGACGATAGGCTAATAATAAATTGCATCAATCTAATGCAATATACAAAAATATATGTATAACTGATTTCACAGAGAAAACATAAAAAATGTAATTTAGCAGAAACTTCCCTTAAAAATCTCGTAATTCGTAACTCAATAAATCCCCGATTTTCAGCGATCACTTACATATGTTTTTATAAATAAAAATATCGTGTTCACAAAACGAATGAAATCGTTATACCTAAATACAGAGAGAAGTGAAAATTGCCACTGCGAGTGACAGGGCGGGACTGAGCGCGTGGGCGGTGTGCCCTTATTGACAATGTGGGAAATTATGTGAAAAAAACCTAGCTAAAGGGCATATGGATCAACGACATTAAATACATATAATAACGCTTGTATCTCTTACGGAGTAGGCAGAGAGTCAATGACTTACTAAAATAGTTATAAATACAAGAGAGAAATTAAATTGCCACTGCTAAGAGACAGGGCGGGCGTGAGCGGTGGGCTTGTCTCTATGGAGAGTGTGAGAAATAATGTTTCAGTTAGTTTCAGTACATCTAGTAAAATGGCAACTGAATCAAAGATAATTATTCGCCTGTATCTCTTACAGGGTAGGCAGAGCGTCACTCTAAATAGGTACGAGAGAGAAGTGAAATTCGGACTGCGAGTGACAGGGCGGGACAGGGCGTGTGGGCGGCGTGCCCTTATTGACAACGTGTGAAATAATGTTCATTTTCAGTTTCTAAGTACATCCAGTGGGTACTTAGTTAAAGGGAATTTTTTGTTCTGACATGTAGGTTGTCAGGTCGAACGACAACGCCCCAATTAGCTTTTTTAAGTATCCTTACGTCATTCATACAATAATATCTACTTATATCAAAGGCAGCAACAAGGTATTATCAATATGATTCCGTACTTATCTTACTTCTCAGACAATTAGGTGATCCAGTCTGCATTGTTCTATTCTAACCAAACAGAGGACAACCTTACAAAGTGATAAATTCATTATAGATAGTTGCTATTTTCCGAAGAAAAATACAAACATACATACATACATAAATTATGCCTTTATCCCTAATGGGGTAGGTAGAACAAAAACGACCTAAATAATGGTCGTTCAGCCACGTCTGACAAGTTTTGAGGGTTATCATTATCACAGATGATTATGTATATTAATATTGCTATAGTGACGGGTTGTCAGCCCATCGCCTGAATTGCAATACACTGAAGCCCTCGAATCCCTTAGCTGGTTTTTACAGCATGCCCGGGAGGAGATGCAGCTGGAACATTCTATGTTTTTCTATCACTTCCAGTCCAGCATGGAAGTAAAAATACAAACATAAGGAAAAAAAACCTGTCAGACTTTCCTTCTCGCATCTCTATCTCATTGCCGTGATTAGGGTGGGTGGCTTAGTTAGGGATGCCCTGTGGATGCCCCAAATAAGGGTGAGTGCGGTAATTTATGGCCAAGCTAATTTCGTTGAGAATTACTGGAATATTGTAAAGAGAGGGCTGTAAAATTGTTGTGGTTTTCCACTCATGTGTATAAACACGAGCAGTGGGCCTTCACACACACACAAACATTTAATTTAATTAGAATTAAAATAAAGAACATCCAGATCTAAATAATAGATAGTCAGTTTCATTATCATTCCTCCCTGATCATATCAGAAACAACCAGGCACTGTAGGAGAAATAGCCATATTCTAGGTGAGCTCGCCCCTTCGTCGAATTGTCTTTATCGTCAAGAGCAAACTTATAAAAAATATACATTTTACTAAATAAACCCCACAGAATTTCATTCCAACCTCCAATTAGCAACTATGTGGATAAAGCCAAAAAGGCTCTATTACCGAATAATTTATAAACGCGCAAAAAATTACCTCTCCAATGCATTATAGTCTGGGCGCGAATAACACAATATTTTATTTCCCGCGAAACAGAGATTATTCCGTTTCCACAACCCCACATTCCACCCGACAGATCCACCGACTAGTCGACCAACTCAGTATAAACCTGCTCAAGTCTACTGACAAGCGTAACCTGAACTCTACACCCCTTCGGAGGCTTTTGAAGTGAAGGAAGATTAGAGGAACGCCGATAAGATCTCACGGGCCAACTGTAAGTGGTAGTCAAGTATAACCGACCGTAAGATTTTACGAAAATTAACTTTAAGGGCCACTTCAATCTAAACCTTTAGGAGATTAGGGTTTTCACGAGAACACACATTAGGCTGGTGGGTCAATGCCCATTGTACTGAGTTCGGGCATTCAATAAAGTTTGTATTGAAACTGTGCTTCGAATTCAGCTCAGTTGTTTGAAGTTGACTTCGTATGAGGATTAGAAGGTTTGCTTCTGAATTCAAACGGTCGGACAAAACAGAGTTACTAATTATTGAAAAAGCTAAGCTTTACAATACGAGGTTACACTAGTAAGGTCCAAACTTATGATTATATGACTTGAATCAAAGATGAAGATAAAGAACTTTGGGTCGACGACATAATTTATGTCACTGAACAAATCAGAAGAAGAAGAAGAAGAAAGAAGGCGCTAGCTCTATTTACTCTTCTGTGGTTGTAGTGTAGTAATGTCCAGTAGAGTTGCATGACCAAAAATGTTTACATAGAAGAGACAAGTAGGATTATGTAACGAGCTGATGATGATAACGAATTTATACCTTTATAGGGCAGTGGGTGTATACGAGTATATATTTACCCACGTTAGAAACCAATGAAAAATAATATGCTTACGCTCTGCCTTTCTCTACATATTTTTCACATATTTTGTATTATCATTAGATCATTTATTTTTGTCTTATAACATCTTACTAATTTTCAAAAAACTTCTATCAAATTGTATAACATTAACAGGACAAAAAAAAACGATTCAAAAGTTAATATTTTAGTTCTTACTTTTGCCATAAACGTCTGGCAGTGAAAGTCTCTCATATTGACCACAAAAGAGACCAAAATCGTCGTGAACAGCTGGACAAATGCCATAATCCTTTAGAGAACAAATATCTTAAAAGCAGGTAAACGCCCCTGTACGCACCACCTGCCTACATCGTTGCTACACCTCGACCCCTCGTAGGGTGAATGCACTTGTTCCGTCCCATCCGGACCACAAAGAAGAAAAAAATACTTATTTCCGGGGAGTTACCCTTATTGGTACGAGACTTGAAGTTGTAGCTTATACTTAGACTCGTATTTATAAAGCGATCTCAAGTTTGAGAGCAATATTAAGTGTGGATTTGACAGGCCGTTTTGTACTGAAATGACATTTCTGATTCAAACTCAAACTCGCTGTCACTCTTGAGAGCTGATTATAAATACGATATAGTTTACAAGGGCGCGGGTAATGACTTGTGATATCTTATCACTAGTGAAGTATAGTAATAATACCTACTTATAACGTAGAAAGGCATTTGCTTTCGTGCTCGCGATGCGCAATATATTGAGTTTTCTCTGAATAAAATATTAGGTAGGTTAGGTTTGCCCAAAACGTAAAAATTTTACAATGGGACGTCATATTTCATAATTTTGAATATGATTTTGACATAATATGGAAACAGATGTTCGATTAATTATAGGTACAATAAAGTTATTTGACAATAAATCACGTTCCTAAATGGGATTAATAATTAGCTGTTAATATGTTACTGCATATCATTCATAGATAAACTAGATTTATAGAAGGTTTAGTTACTTAATACACATAAAGTTAGTTTACAGGAAGTTTGAAATGATTATAGAAACTCATGTGAAAATAATTCTAACCGCAACGCGCATTGCAAACATCCATACAAATAAACAGGTCGACATTTGAATTTTGCATGAATTACATTTCATAATATACATATACACGTGTTCCTCTGTCGCAGTTGTATTTGAGATTCACCTCTTCCGTAATCATACATTTAGAACCATGTTTAGAACATACTCGTATACATTTTAGTTTTGTGTGATAAATAAGGCATATTGACTGGGTGGCCAAAAAAATTCAAAACATTTATACTTAAAACTGATGGCAATATAATATATTCCAAAGTTCCATAGATCCGAAGGCGATTTTATTTGGTGCTGTCACTTTCTAAATATCAAGTAAGGACTTGTGATCATCCTCCGCTGCTTCTGCTTGACATTTTATTGATAAGCAAGTCGACATTTCAGGGTCCATCAAGTCAATTCACCCACAACCTACACGACTGAATTTGAGATTAAATTCTCCATGTTAAAGCATTTTCAGTTGTCTACACGTGTCGCTCAGTTGGTATTTTGGTTAGAATAAAGTAGGTATATATAGCGCATGGAATAAAAGTGTCAGAAGTGAAACTTCTTAGCCAAGATTTTTTGACATTTCGACTTCCGTCCCAGCGTCATCATGATTTATTTTCGTGACGCGACCTTGAAATTTCACTCTCAACGCGCCTAAAGAAGTTTCACTTCAAAACATCTGGAGGCACGGAGTGCCTCCGCCAAGTCGAGCTAGCGGGCACGGCCGTAACATCCTTTTCTCGAACCACTTCAGAGCACTTTTGACCCCCTGATATTTTAGAACTCATAAAACGCAGAAGGCTCAAATTCATAACATGTAGCGAGCTCGTGAATGTCAGCGAATCTTCAAAATTTCAAGTATGTATGTCTTATAGTTCAAAAGTTATAAGCCCACAAAGATTCCCGATTTCGTACCTAATGTAGGTAGGGAGGTAGGGAGGTACTCATTCATCAAAATTCAAATGTCGACCTGTTTATTTGTATGGATGTTTGCAATGCGCGTTGCGGTTAGAATTATTTTCACATGAGTTTCTATAATCATTTCAAACTTCCTGTAAACTAACTTTATGTGTATTAAGTAACTAAACCTTCTATAAATCTAGTTTATCTATGAATGATATGCAGTAACATATTAACAGCTAATTATTAATCCCATTTAGGAACGTGATTTATTGTCAAATAACTTTATTGTACCTATAATTAATCGAACATCTGTTTCCATATTATGTCAAAATCATATTCAAAATTATGAAATATGACGTCCCATTGTAAAATTTTTACGTTTTGGGCAAACCTAACCTACCTAATATTTTATTCAGAGAAAACTCAATATATTGCGCATCGCGAGCACGAAAGCAAATGCCTTTCTACGTTATAAGTAGGTATTATTACTATACTTCACTAGTGATAAGATATCACAAGTCATTACCCGCGCCCTTGTAAACTATATCGTATTTATAATCAGCTCTCAAGAGTGACAGCGAGTTTGAGTTTGAATCAGAAATGTCATTTCAGTACAAAACGGCCTGTCAAATCCACACTTAATATTGCTCTCAAACTTGAGATCGCTTTATAAATACGAGTCTAAGTATAAGCTACAACTTCAAGTCTCGTACCAATAAGGGTAACTCCCCGGAAATAAGTATTTTTTTCTTCTTTGTGGTCCGGATGGGACGGAACAAGTGCATTCACCCTACGAGGGGTCGAGGTGTAGCAACGATGTAGGCAGGTGGTGCGTACAGGGGCGTTTACCTGCTTTTAAGATATTTGTTCTCTAAAGGATTATGGCATTTGTCCAGCTGTTCACGACGATTTTGGTCTCTTTTGTGGTCAATATGAGAGACTTTCACTGCCAGACGTTTATGGCAAAAGTAAGAACTAAAATATTAACTTTTGAATCGTTTTTTTTTTGTCCTGTTAATGTTATACAATTTGATAGAAGTTTTTTGAAAATTAGTAAGATGTTATAAGACAAAAATAAATGATCTAATGATAATACAAAATATGTGAAAAATATGTAGAGAAAGGCAGAGCGTAAGCATATTATTTTTCATTGGTTTCTAACGTGGGTAAATATATACTCGTATACACCCACTGCCCTATAAAGGTATAAATTCGTTATCATCATCAGCTCGTTACATAATCCTACTTGTCTCTTCTATGTAAACATTTTTGGTCATGCAACTCTACTGGACATTACTACACTACAACCACAGAAGAGTAAATAGAGCTAGCGCCTTCTTTCTTCTTCTTCTTCTTCTGATTTGTTCAGTGACATAAATTATGTCGTCGACCCAAAGTTCTTTATCTTCATCTTTGATTCAAGTCATATAATCATAAGTTTGGACCTTACTAGTGTAACCTCGTATTGTAAAGCTTAGCTTTTTCAATAATTAGTAACTCTGTTTTGTCCGACCGTTTGAATTCAGAAGCAAACCTTCTAATCCTCATACGAAGTCAACTTCAAACAACTGAGCTGAATTCGAAGCACAGTTTCAATACAAACTTTATTGAATGCCCGAACTCAGTACAATGGGCATTGACCCACCAGCCTAATGTGTGTTCTCGTGAAAACCCTAATCTCCTAAAGGTTTAGATTGAAGTGGCCCTTAAAGTTAATTTTCGTAAAATCTTACGGTCGGTTATACTTGACTACCACTTACAGTTGGCCCGTGAGATCTTATCGGCGTTCCTCTAATCTTCCTTCACTTCAAAAGCCTCCGAAGGGGTGTAGAGTTCAGGTTACGCTTGTCAGTAGACTTGAGCAGGTTTATACTGAGTTGGTCGACTAGTCGGTGGATCTGTCGGGTGGAATGTGGGGTTGTGGAAACGGAATAATCTCTGTTTCGCGGGAAATAAAATATTGTGTTATTCGCGCCCAGACTATAATGCATTGGAGAGGTAATTTTTTGCGCGTTTATAAATTATTCGGTAATAGAGCCTTTTTGGCTTTATCCACATAGTTGCTAATTGGAGGTTGGAATGAAATTCTGTGGGGTTTATTTAGTAAAATGTATATTTTTTTATAAGTTTGCTCTTGACGATAAAGACAATTCGACGAAGGGGCGAGCTCACCTAGAATATGGCTATTTCTCCTACAGTGCCTGGTTGTTTCTGATATGATCAGGGAGGAATGATAATGAAACTGACTATCTATTATTTAGATCTGGATGTTCTTTATTTTAATTCTAATTAAATTAAATGTTTGTGTGTGTGTGAAGGCCCACTGCTCGTGTTTATACACATGAGTGGAAAACCACAACAATTTTACAGCCCTCTCTTTACAATATTCCAGTAATTCTCAACGAAATTAGCTTGGCCATAAATTACCGCACTCACCCTTATTTGGGGCATCCACAGGGCATCCCTAACTAAGCCACCCACCCTAATCACGGCAATGAGATAGAGATGCGAGAAGGAAAGTCTGACAGGTTTTTTTTCCTTATGTTTGTATTTTTACTTCCATGCTGGACTGGAAGTGATAGAAAAACATAGAATGTTCCAGCTGCATCTCCTCCCGGGCATGCTGTAAAAACCAGCTAAGGGATTCGAGGGCTTCAGTGTATTGCAATTCAGGCGATGGGCTGACAACCCGTCACTATAGCAATATTAATATACATAATCATCTGTGATAATGATAACCCTCAAAACTTGTCAGACGTGGCTGAACGACCATTATTTAGGTCGTTTTTGTTCTACCTACCCCATTAGGGATAAAGGCATAATT